>JAWZYV010014794.1:600000-906345 GCA_038373885.1 Cheiracanthium punctorium
TGCACTTTTATTTTCTGATTGGTAAATTATCTCTGTTCAGTACAAATTATTCAGTGTACGAACACTGAACGTTACATTTGTTTTCGTTTAATTGTTGAACTCAGCATTAAGTAGCTATGGTAATAGCATTAAACATCTTACTACTGTGGTACAGTAGAACCTCGATTATCCGAACCTCGATTAACCGAAACTCTCCGTTAAACAACTCTCCTTTTAACTCTCCTTTTTTTTTTTTTTTCACTTTCTACTATCATCCAAAATTTCTCTTAAACGTGAATTTTTCAAGTTTTCTTTTTTCCACATTCCTTTTGTATGCAATCCGTCCTTTCCAAACTACGAGTGCAGATAAATATTTTGGAATTCCTTTTTATAGAATTCCTTCTCGCAAGCTCAATTCTCGGTATGAGTGTACTCTTCCCATTTTCAAACATCCCTGTTCTAAACAAAACACGCCCCATTTCGAAATTTGGAAGGTCATACTGCCGAGTCCCAGAACAATCGAATGTTATTGCACCCTCTGATTGCAAGATTCCTCTGAACTCATGCTTTTAAGAAAACTTCGGGATAGAGCTGCCCGGCAAAGGATGGCCAATTTACTCCAGATGAAGCTTCCATTTAAACCATTGTCATTTTTTGTTTCAGAAATAAATTTATTTTCATTTATTTTGAGTAGTAACTCTCTTATGACTAAAGAGTTAAAATAGTCATAATAACAGTTCAATGACGATACTATATATTAAACTAGATGATTATTTATGATTTCTCGATTATCCGATAATTTCGTTTATCTGAAGTAGGTTCGGTCCCAATTACTTCGGATAATCGAGGTTCTACTGTATATATAATGTTGAAAATAAAAAGTAAAATCAGTTATTCCATGGATTAAGGTAAGTCGGTGCAAGTCACTATAGAGTCTAAGACTTTTTAAATTTCACAGGATCTGTCGACGATACCAGATGTCGCTGTATCTGATAAAGGAAAAAGGCGTAGTGCCAGTGCGCATGTGCAGCTCTGGGTAATTTGGGAGAGTTTTTGGCGTATATTCAAAGGAAATAAAATGTAAAACAGATACAATAGCATTAAATTCAAGATGTTTTATTTGCAACACATTTATGTATAGTGCTGTGTTGCCAGGATTTTCTTTCCCTTTTCGTTCTTTTTTTTTTGAAGGGGGGGGATATGTATCAAATAGTAAGCCAAGTTTTAATTGTAAGCTAAATATCAAATTGTAAACTAAGTAAAGGGTCAGATTTCAGGAGGGGACTGGAGCCCTCTCAGCCTCCACCCTGTATACGCCCCTGGTTACCACCAAATTTAGTATATGGTCTGTACAAGAGATGTGCTCAAGACCATGGGCACCGGCAGAATATTTCCCAGGGGAGAGCAAAGACTACTCAAGGGGGGGGGGGCAAAGACTACTTTAATGTATGATTACCATGTTGGAAAGAGCAAAATTCACTGCATACAAAAATCCAGGGGAGGCATTGCCCCCCCCTTGCCCTATGCTGTCGGCGCCCATGCTCAAGACATATTTTAAAAAATTTACTCAAATGTCCAATAGGAGGCACTTTGCATGGGGAATTCAGACCAATAAATGATCCAACCAAAATAGTTAATAAATTCTCTAAAACTACAGCATAAATTTTTAAAATATGTGTATATTTCGAATTAGCCATTTTCATTATTCATTTGTTGTTGTTTCATGCAAAAAGCTCAGGAATAAAAATTTTACTGTTCAAAATTCCTCCATATCGAAGAAGCGAATGATTTTACCTTTGGAGCAGCGTATTGATGTGATCGATTCACAGGAAAAAGGAAATTCAGAGAAGAAGTTCGCGGTTACTTTTGGTTGTGGGAAAACATGAAAAGTAAATTTTAAAAAGCAAATAGATATTATCATGGCAAATTCAGAATGTATGAAGAATATCAGGATGAATGCTCTTTCGTCAGAAGTAAGAAATAATGTAGACAGAGAAGTACTCTCGGAAAGAGAAAAAAGAATTAAACAATCAGAAATCTCTAATATTTTATTAAAAGTTAATCCAGAAGCATTATCTCTTATAGAGTTCCATTTCAGTATTATTATAAACACTAAGTAAAACATCAATAATACCTCCTGATTTTACAATACAAATGGTTTTGAAGTTTGCCCCTTTATATATTTTAGTAGTATGGCCTATCATCGAAAAGTTGAAGAAAAAATAATTTTTTTTCCCTATTAAAAAAATTGCAGGCTTCTAAGGATGCCCTATCTATGCCGTTAATGACTAAATTTAAAAGGCGACTACTATAAGGCACATAAGATTGTTCGTAGATTTAAAGTTCTATTCCTATATTGTACCTTGGATTTTTCAATTCTCATATTGGCCCCGTTATAGTAAGCCTGTCCCCAGCAAATTCAACCACAATTTTGAAAATTTTTGAATTTCAACTAGTAAATTTGAAATTTCTTTCTCCCAAGGGCGGATTAAAGGGGGGGGCGGAGGGGGTGACCCCCCCATTGGCGGTTTTACGGGGGTGTAATGGGGGTAATTACCCCTCCCAGGATTTTGAAAACGAAAGTGAAAAATAATTCTGCATGGGGAATTCACTGGGGTGAAATAAACAAATAACACTATCTACATGGCAAACATAGGAGGAACTCTTCAAATATAAAAATAATTTTGATCGATAGGGAGGGGGGGGGGCAAAGATGCAAGGTTATTATTTTCGGTAGTTACATACTTCATTAATTATGGGATTAATTAAACATTTAATTCATATTTGATGATTAATTAAGCATTTTATCTTCATATATAAAGGAAGATGTCCTGACTGACTGACTGACGATCATCGTCCAGCCAAATCTACTTTAGGTACAGACATGAAATTTTAGGAGCTTGCAGCTTTTGTGGCGTCATTTAAGGAGCGATTTTTAAAAATTCGAACCCAGACGGGAATGGCGGCCCAAAACGTTCTTTTCACGTTTCCCTTCATAACTCAGTGTTAAAAAGAGATAGCCATACAATTCTTGCTTTAAAATGTAACAACACAAATACCTAAAAGTTGTTTTCAGGGTTTTTTAGAATTCGCACTCAAACGGTCGAAACGGTCTTTAACATTCTTTTCACGTTTCCCTTCATATCTCTTTCATATGGAAAAAAGAGACAACCGTAAATATCTAGCTTTAAAATATAACTAACACAGATACCTAAAAGTTGATTTCAGGGTTTTTTAGAATTCTCACCCAAACGAGCGTAAGGGGCCGAAACGTTACTTTCACATTTCTCTTGACATATGAGAAGAAAAGTAGAGATGGCTTTAAAATTCTTGCTTAAAGGTATAGAGAATACAAATGCTTAAAACTCGTTTTCTGGGTTGTTTAGAATGCGCATGTAAAGGAGGATAAGGGGCCAAAACGTTATTTTCGAATTTGCCATCATATCTCAAAGGGAGATAAAGATAGCCATAAAATTCTTCCTTTAGAATATAGCGAACAAGGATGCTTAAAAATCAGTTTCAGGGTGTTTTAGAATTTGCACCCAAGTGGGTGTAAGGGGCCAAAACGTTCTTTGACGTTCTTTTCACATTTCCCTTCATATGTCAGAGGAAGAAGAGATAGCCTAAAATTCCTTCTTAAAAATATAGTGAACACAAATGCCTTAAAATTATTTTCAGGTTTTTTTTAGAATTTGCATCATAACAGGGATAAGGGGGTCAAAATGTTGTTTACAAATTTTCCATCATATCTCAAAGGGAAAAAGAGATAGCCACAAAATTCTTGCTTTAAAATATAGCTAACACGAATGCATAACAGTCATTTTCAGAGTTTTTTAGAGTTAGAGTTCAAACTGTTGTGAGGGGCTAAAACGTTATTTTCATATTTGTTATCATATATCGAAGGAAAATGAAGATAGCCATGAAAATGTTGAATTAAAATGTAACGAACACAAATTCATAAAAATCTTTTTCAAATGTTTTAAAAAATCGACCATTATAAAGGGTAAGTTGACAACAAAAAGGTGTTTTTTAAGTAATATTTAGCTCTTGGGTGCTGTTAATTTCAGGACAAAGATTTTTGTCTACCTTTATTGTATATTTGTTGTGCTTTTCTGGCACAACAGATATACAATATCTGGCGCAGTCAGGTAAATGTAAGTCTGGCTAACAAACGTTCTTAAAGGGTCATTTGATCAAAATTATACTAAAACTACATGATAGAAGAGAAGAAGTATACGTCAGCATACATACTATTATTATAAGCCGATACGTCAACACCAGGACTAATGAGTTCCAGGCCCCGGCAATTTACTAAGCACTTCATTTCTTATCTTTTCAAACTCATTCTTGATGGTTATACTTAGTTAGTAAATTCCCTCGTGGTGAAAGGGCGAATCAAGTTTCAAGGGTTGCCAGATTAAACAAGAAAAATCCCCGAGGTTTGGCAATTTTGATAATGTATCACGAAAATTGGCATAAAAGGAATAAGTCCCCGAAGCGATAACTTCCATCTTTTTCGAGTGCCCCACCAGTGGCCAAACGCATAACGCGCTGCGCTGGGTGACGGAAGATGCCTGGTTCAAAACCAGGTCGCGTCCACCGACTTCGTTCGGAATTTTCCGTGGTTTCCTCCGGAATTTAGCGTAAATACAGGTTAGGACCCTTTAGAAAGACCCTCACGGAGGGCACCCCGCCATTCGGCCTAGAGCCTACGTGTTGCCAATCGGCGGTAATCCCACAACACAACAAAACATAACCATCTTTGCCGAGAAATTTCCTAACCCTATTATTTATTTAATGGGGATATTGGTGTATACACGCTTAAACCCAAAGAGCGAAAAAGCGATACATTGTGCAGCGATCCGTTTCCATGGAAACCTACCGGTTTTCCCGCGACAGTGCTCTTTAAGTAGTCTTTTTACTGAGAAATCCTCTCCTCGCTTCCTCGTTTTTCCGAGAATTTCTCCCCTCGCCTATTGTTATATTCCGCTCCGCTCTTGTGATCGAAAAACGGTCCTAAAGGAGAAGACCACTTTTGAAAACTGGGCCAAAAATCGCTCTGGCTGATCGAATTTCGCTCGTTGGGTTTAAGCGTGTATATTCGAGTAAATAAAGGTGAAGTATAATTAAAATATGCGTGGCGGGGATTAGGAGATTTTAACATAGATTTCAATTCTGAAGAACAAGAGGACAAATACGCGGGGAATATGATGCACATTCCAAGCAGCATTTAAAAAATATCAAGTATAGTTAGACTATGCCTGAAGAATATTCTAAAGCAGTTTTTGTAGGCGATTAAATATGTAACCAAAATTTGTTTGATATTTATTTACATTTGTTGTTGTTGTTGTCGTGTCCATAAATAGACGACACTATCTATGGAAAGAGGGGTGTCATTGCCCCCGAGAGGGTTGGACTTCTACTTGTTGGTCCCTAATTTTGAACCGATTCCAGATGAAGGACAAACCACCACCTGAAATCGGCACCCCCAGAGGTATCGTTTAACGACTTGGAGGACATTGGAGCCACGACGGATTTTACGTGCACCAGCTCACATTAGCGCACACGTTTCCACTGCGGACGAGCCGAGAGGGAGATGACTCTCCCAAGCACTGGCCAAGCCGGATGCTGCTTCACTTGCCGTGTTCTTGTGTTCTTATGGGAACGGAGTTTAGCGCTCAGAGCACTGCGGGACTATTTTCCTTTGTATTTGTTGGTTTTGACAATATCCATTCCGTGCGAAGAACGGCTGCTTCAGCTAGTTTACATATATGAAGTGTATTGTACAGTCAGAAGGGTCCCCTTTCCATTGTGCGCCCCCCAGTAGTAAATCCTTGTCTGAGACACTGAGTTTATTTAAAATTATAAAATATCATTACCCCTCCCAGACTGTAACTCTAGAACCGCCCTTGCCGCCCCCCCCCGGAGAAAGAAGAAACTAATGTTAAAGATCCTATTTTACTTCTATAAAATGGATGCATATGTCAATCTTCTAACAAACCGCCCCCACCGACAAACTAACCGCCCCCCCCCCCGACAAACTTGCATTTATCCGCCACTGCTTTCTCCATTGATCTCTCAAATGGAATAAAACCACTAAGGAGAGTTATCACTTTACGAAGTTTGGAGATAATACTATCATTGGCAAATTTTAGTTAAATAAATTACGTCATTTTTTTTCAAGATTTTTATTGGATTAAAAAAATTGAGAAAATTGGGCAACGTTTTAAATAGGCATAACATTAAAATATCTACCATTAATCGAATAAAATTTAGCTAGAGACGAGGAGATTGAGTGAAATAATGTTTAAATTTTTCCAAATTAAAAAAAAATTATTGAGAAAATTTTGTGTGATGACTACGCGAAACAAGGGAATGAAACGACATTTTGTTAAAGTTTTGAATTTTCTACAAATTTAAATTCTGTTCGTGGGACTGACAGATTAAATGGGAGGGTGTAGGGGCGACCGCCTCCTCCCCCGAGAAAAAGAAATTAAATAGAAAATGTAAAAGATCTTATTTTACTCCCAAAAAGGACACAAATTTAAACTACCCTCCCCATCTACAAAATTACATTAATCCGTTTTTGGTTTGAGGTATATTATATAAACTATGAAAAAGTTTTTCGTGAATCAAGTAAAATAATCTAAATATAATAAAATGAAATGCAAAGTTAAATATAGGCTACAAGTTGTTAAAAAGTATTAGGTTTAATATTTATTATTAGCATCTTCTGAAATTCCAAACGACTACTTGACTTTGAAAGGTCATTTCACTAAAAGAAAACATTAATTTTGAAAATAAAATATTTTCTGTATTTACATTTTGATTCTGTAAGCTGTTACTCTCGCCTACAAACGAAATTTCGTACTTTTTGAAAATCTGTAGAACATAATAACCCGTCAACAACGAGGACATCAGCTATTAAGCCATGTAGAATGATATTATTCTTCAATTTATTTTTAAACTTTTTTCGTTTTGGTAATAAAAAATGTATTTCAGAGTTGACCCAAAATGCCGCCCCTAAAATTTGCCACAGGGGTCCAGTTTTTCCGTCCCTACGACCGCCCCTGGGGTGAGAATTTTAAAAAACCATGAACATAATTTTTAGGTATTGCTGTTAGTTGCATTTTAAAGCAAGAACTTCGTGGCTATCACTTTTTTCCGCTTAGATATGAAGGGAAATATGAAAAGAACGTTTAGCCCACTTACGCCCGTCTGGGCGTAGCCTACGGGGATTATCTATACCACAACATCTATAACACAGCACAATCCTCGTAGGCTACGGTCTGGGCGTGAATTCTAAAAAATCCTGAAATTGATTTTTAGGTATTTGTACTAATTATATGTTAAATCAACAATTTTGCGGCTATCTCTTTTTTTCTCTGAAATATGGGAGGTTGAAAAGAACATTAAAGAACATTTTGTCTTCTTAACGCCCGTTTGGTTGCGAATTCTAAAAACCCTGAAAATGACTTTAGCTATTTGTGCTGCAAAATCTATAAGCTCCTAAAATTTCGTGTCTGTACCTCCAGCAGATTTGACTGGGCGATGATCGTCAGTCAGGTTAGGACATCATCCTTTTCCTTTATATAAAGAGATTTAAATTCAATAAAAGTACATCCATGAAATTCTAGAAGGGACACTAAAAGAAAACGAATTGATGACGCAAAAGAGGCGCCATTACTTTCACTGAATGGCAACGCTGGGAATAAACAATGTTTACTTGACAGATCCCTATTTCCCAAGATCCCATCCCAATGCTTGTGTCGTAGTTGGTTGTAAAACATAACGTTTCGCACTTGTGACGGGGGTTAATGAAGACATCTTGATTTTGTTTAACGTGAAAAGGGTTAAAATTTATTATTAATTCTCATGCAGAGTAGCAAACAATTTGATTCTGCAGTTTGCATGTAAAGATTTTGTTAACTTTTAACGCCGGCTGTGGGCGTTTAATGTGACATGGCTCCATCTAAACATTCGTTATTTTTTCTCAGTGTTTTGATTTTTGTTGTTTATTTTACTCGCACAGTTCATGCAAATGTCCCATATGACATCAGACTGGATGAAAATGCGAAGCGAATTCATCAATTAGATTGTTTAAATATATTAGTATATGTTATATTAATTATCCTTACTGTATGTACTATCTGGTTTTTCAAACGACGGCGAGTCAGGTTTTTGCACGAGACTGGCCTAGCTATTCTTTATGGTAAGTTTGCAAACAAATATTAATAAAAATATGAATTTCTACACTTTCTCTTTCATTCGTGCTCATCTTACGAATCAAATTTGATAGTTTGTGTTCAAATATTTATATCTACAAACATCAATAAAGTAATACACTATACCATTCTATAATTAAAATATTTTTCTGTATAGTAAAATAATATTTATGAAATTAATTGCTTACAATTAGAAGTTATATTTAAGCTGAAGCTTTTGGACAAAGAAACATTTAGATGATAGATCAGAATTGAGTCTCACTTGGTTCTTCTATTTTTTTTTTTTTTTTTTTTTCATTTTACTTGATTCTAATTTTTTGCAGAGGTACCAGGTGAAATGGGGTACTTAGAGTTCACACTCGAACGCATTTTTAAAAAAGGCGGGTTTTTTTTTTCCCCCTCCTTAAATCATGGCCAGTAGGCCCGTTTACATGTGAAAATGGAAAATCCCAGGTTAAAGCAGAGTACAGGGGAAAACTCGCAATGCATCATGGAAAATCGAGGTGGATTCTGCATTAACCTTCCTTTCGACCAGGAATCTTTCTACCCCGCATTTTTTCCCCTAAGTAGGGGAAGAGGGGTAGAAAGCAGTGTAAGTCCCGGGATTTACTCCGCATTTTTGCACATGTAAACGGGCCCAGTGTGTGCAAAACCTTGGAAGAGCACCCCTCCCCCCTGAAAGTACTTTTGTGTGTACTCTCTAACAGGGTTATTATGATTGCACTGGCATCTTAACTTTTTATTCTCTGCTATTTATAAGGTTAATTATTTAGGGTCCTGAAGATTCAGTGAGTTGAAAGAAAATGTGTCCAGGCACATATCCAAAAAAACTTTTTTTTTTTGGGGGGGGGGGAGGGGGGTGTCCAAACAGTAAAAAAGACGGAATTTCACACAAAAATATTATATTACCATTTTAGTAACAAAAATCCAAATTTTGGGGGGGGTACACCCCCCCCCCAAAATTTGGGTAGAGGTCCAGGGGGTTGACGCCCTGGACCTCTCCCCTAAGTACGTCCTTGAATGTGTTCTATGCAAAAAAGATAAAATACGTACATAGCAACGCCATACACAGAAGGGGGGGGGGTGGTCTGGTCCATGGGACCAGACCTCCCCTGAAATTTCGATTATTATTAACAAATAATAATGACAGATTTTTGCGAAAATTTTTTTCCTTTACCACTGTTTGGACCCTTCATGAAATTTTTTTCCCGAGTACATGTCTCATGCTAGTGACGGCTCGCCATTAGGGGCCAGAAAGGTCTGGCCCCAACATCTGAATCAAAATCTATTCCTATTATGTAATACTGTTCTTATAATAATTTACCTTTATTGAAAAAATCCACACGTGTTATTCCGTTTTAATACTATCGATTAAAAAAAATGCCAGTTATGTTTTTCCCTACTTAAAGGAAGGACTTTTCCCTACTTTATGAGTTGGAGCATAGGTGCACTAAACTTTGCATCTTTCTTTGTTTATTGGGTATATTACATATTTAGCTACTGAGCACAAAAGCCATATGGACACCCATCAACTTGGCTTCAAAGCGACTTAGTTGGTGTGGTTTTTAGGGCACAGATCTTCAGGCCCTTTCATGGGTTCTCTGCTGTCTGCTACTGAAAGAGAGAATTTAGACCAAAATAGTTTCAGATTTGAAAACCTTAAATATCCTCTTTTCTTTTTTTCATTTTTATTCTGCTGCTTATCAGAAGTAACTGTGAGCAATGACCCTACTAAATTTTAATTATTTCATTCATAAATAAAAACATATTTATAACTTTATTTTCATAGAGGTGAGCTTTTAAAATCATGGATAAATTTAGGATAAAATTATAACTTAAATTTTAGTTATTCACTTTAAAATTTGGGATTAAATGAAAAGGACCAACCGTTCTGTATTATACAGGGCAGTCCCCAGGGATTCATCCCAATGATGACCACCAGAAATGCTTATTGCTTATGATAATTTGCAAGGACTGACAATGCTTATGATAATTTGCAAGGATTGACAAAAAATGAAATATGTGCAAGTAAATATGTGTCTGTGTGATTGGCAATGCTACAATGCTATAATCAATAAATGTAGATTTGCATTAAAAATTAATTTGAAATTTAAACTCTTATTTTCATAAATTTTAACACCCCTTCCCAATCCATCTTACGTAAGTGTCCCTTATTAGACTTCAGAAAAATAGTCACTTTAGTTTAATATCAGCATATCCTCTAATCTCTGGCTTCATAATATTGTGTGAATGCCTAAAAATAATGCTTCTCACTTTTATTATTATATTTCACACTCAGTGACAATGAAATTGATAAAAAGTGTTTTGGAGGTGAGGAACCTTCTCTAAAAATATTCTTAATGAATTCTGTTCTTATTGACATTAATTAATTATTGATTGGTATAACAATCTGTACAAGTTATGCATATTTTCATTAGGACTTAACCCCCCACTTCCTTGCCAAATCTTGATGTTTGTTGACAATATCAGTCAATAGGATTAGTCTGTTTTTTTAATTCTCCCTGTTCCGCCATTGGAATCCCCCTCCAATTTTTTTTCTGGATATGTTCCTTTTAAAACATGTAAACATGTATTTTTTTATTATTTTTACATATAACCGAACTTCAAGGTCCTGAGGTGAAACTTCTAAATAACCACACTAGTTCTTAAGAACAAAATCTGACACCTTGTCTCTAAATGAAAAGAGCCCGACCAATGGCATAGCTAGCGCTTTGGAGACCGAAGGTGCCTGGTTCAAAACCAGGTCACATCCGCCGACCGAACCGTTCGTAATTTTCCGTGGTTTCCTCTGAAACTTCGCGTAAATATGGGTTAGGACCCCCTAGAAAGTCCTCCACGGAGGGCATTCCCACCCGTCGGCCTAGAGCCCTCACGTAGCTAATCGGCCGTAATCCACCAAACCAAACTAAATGAAAAGCTCGAAACTTTTTTGGGACTATATTCCGTATACGGTGCTTTGTTTACATATCAATGGTTTGTTTACAAATCATTGGCGAACAATCTGACGCGAGAGTCAGCGATGCACCGCCAACTGCCGGTGGTAGTTGTGACTGGCAACCATAAAGAATACGTGTTTCGTCAGGTTTGGGAATTTGAAATTGTTTGCGTTATTGATGGAAGGGAATGAAATGTGTTATGTTAATATAAGAAAAGAATTTGTGTGTGTTTGTTAGAAATATAGTACGTTATAAGCCGGTGGGTGTTGGGGACATTTCTGAGCGGTTATTTAAAAAAAAAAAAATAGAGGTAAGTGCTCTTTTTTAACGAATCTTTGCAATGTTTAAGGTTTTTAATGTGAATTTTAAATTGATATTTGAAGTGTTTATGTTTTCGTAAGTGCTATTTACGTGCTATTCTAATCATATGACTTTATAAGAGGTGTACAACTAGGTTGTTTAATCCACCGATGTTTTTTTGAGTTGAAAACGGGCCAGTGTTTGCCCAGTTTACATTAGCTGTACAACTAGGTTGCTTAGTTCACTGTTGTTTTTTTTTTAGTTAAAAACGGTCCACTGGTTGCATAGTTTACATAGCTGTACAACTAGGTTGCTGAATCCGCTGAGGTTTTTTTAGTTAAAAACGGTCCACTGGTTGCATAGTTTACATAGCTGTACAACTAGGTTGCTGAATCCACTGAGGTTTTTTTAGTAAAAAACGGTCCACTGGTTGCATAGTTTACATAGCTGTACAGCTAGGTTGCTGAATCCACTGAGGTTTTTTTAGTTAAAAACGGGCCACTGGTTGCCTAGTTTAGATAGCTGTACAGCTAGGTTGCTGAATCCACTGAGGTTTTTTTAGTTAAAAACGGACCACTGGTTGCCTAGTTTAGATAGCTGTACAACTAGGTTGCTGAATCCACTGAGGTTTTTTTAGTTAAAAACAGACCACTGGTTGCCTAGTTTAGATAGCTGTACAACTAGGTTGCTGAATCCACTGGGGTTTTTTTAGTTAAAAACAGACCACTGGTTGCCTAGAATGACTAGTAAACATGGCGACAGTCGCTGGAGCTTGGCGGTCGCCAAGCTCCAGCGACTGTCGCCATGTTTACATGGGGTGGGCACCGGCTTGTATGATTTTACCCTTTTTTGTAGTAATAAACTAGATAGATGACTTGCATCAGTTGAGTAGCCACGAATATTTTTCATGGGTGGCAGAGAACTCAAAACCCAGAATGCAATATAACTTATAAAAATCTATATAACATTTCTTTTTTTTTTTTTTTTTTTTTTTTTTTGCGGGGAGGGACTGGAGAGAGGATTATAACCCCCTTAATTTTGGCCTAAAAATGTTCGCATTTAAAAATGAATTTAAAAAAGTCTGGAGTGACTCCACTTGACTTTCCGAACACTTATGATTAAGATCATTACCAAGCATTTAAATAAATTTTAATCCATGAATAATTCAAACATATGTACCAAACTGAAGCTCAATCAAATGCGCCGTTTAAACGCTAGCGCACTTTCAATAATTTTCCTCGATAAGCCATAATGTAAAAGAAATCTTTGTTGTGGCCCTATAGGAAAAACTATAAGTCCTATGCACATCAAAATCAATATAGGTCTTGCGATGGTGAAATGCAACATATACCCAATTTGAGCTCAATCGAGTGTACCGGTTAGACGCTAGCGCACCTTCAAGAATTTCCCCCCATAGGCCATAATGTAAAAGAAATCTTTGTGGTAGCCCTGTAGAAAAACTATAAGTCCTATACACATCAAAATCAATACCGGTCTTACGATGGTGGTTTATAGCATATATACCCAATTTGAGCTCAATCCAATGCCCCATTTAGGAGCTATTGTGTTCTCACAAACACACACACATACATACATCTCGTAAAAATAGCATAAATGAATTCAGAAGACCTCAAAATGTGTAAATACCCCCAAATCTCAAACTCTAATTTTTTCATGATTACAGTACTTTCCTTACATGGTACATGTTCAGAAAGTAAAAAAAAGAAAATTTTCAAAAAAATCATAAATTAAGTTTAAAATCTTTGCAGTTGGAAAAACATGCATTGGATAAAATGAATAAATAAATTTGGCTTAGGTCTGCAGCTGAACATCAAATTCCTTAAATGAAGGGGAACTTTCAAATATACCATGGGGAGGAAAACTCAAAATTATCCATGAATACGTTAATTTTCTCCATATCTTACACTTATTCATTTCGGGGCTGCAGCCCCATGAGCCACCCCCTGACTTGAATCGTGAGAAATAGAATAGGATTGTTCTATTGCCATCTACAACTGAAAAAAGGCATTTAATGTTTGGGTAATAGAGGTGCGAATTTATTATGTGACACTATTTATTGTTCTAAAGCAGGTATGGGCAACCTTTGAAAAGTTGCAGGCCAAGCTTTAGGATGTTAGTGAAGTCGTGGGCCATATAATTGACTCATATGGTATATATGGCTTTTATATGGTGTTTTGATATGTTCCATGGGCTGGATCAAAAGCTGAAGCAGGCTACACCAGGCCCGTCGGCCAGAAGTTGCCCATATATGCTCTAAAGCAAACTAAATCACCGTATAAAAGTTAAAAATATGCTTCAATATTTAGAATTTGAGGCACTTGGGGCAGAGAAATAATAAATATTTTGTAAATCAAAAACAAATTATTAAACAACATTAACAGTCACACAAAGTATGTGATATGTTACGAATGGGCGAATTCACATACTGTGAACTAAAAAACCCATAAATTAAAGATTATGATAAAAAAATATTTTTATTATCATATATTTTTATTATCATAATATATTTTTATCATATTATATAAATTTTTATATCATAATATATTTTTATATCATAATATATTTTTATTATCATAAAAAAGCATAGTTTAATGATTTATTACAGAAGTTTTTTCTGTAAAATGATTGTGACGGAAATATTACATTTTCTGGAAAACGACTATATTATGTTATTCAAAATTATTCCTGATTGTACTTTAAGTTTCATTAGTTTTACATTACAAAATGTTTCTTAAAATTAACTATGATAGACCAAAAATAGTGACTATTTTTTAATAGTTTTATTTTTTATGAGTTGCAGAAATCCGATTTTATGACATCACATAATACATTATGATACCATGTATATTCAAATTCAATGGATCTTATCCAGTGCTCTGAACTTTTTGCAAAAAAGTCTATAAAATGCCAGCCCTGCATATCTCCTTTATCATGCAAATTTCTTATTTTTTGCAAAAGTACCTCAAAGAAAGAAAGGCAAACTGATAGTTAAAAGGATCAAACATAAGAGTTTGATATGAATATTCTTTTGAAAGTTAGGTATAATTTTTTGAATATTGTTTAGAGATATAAAACAGGCTAAATAAAATTTTTATGAGTGATCTTAACTCGAATAGTCTCACCCTTTATATAAAAATCATTACAAATCACTGCTGTTAATTGCAGGTTTAATTGTTGGAGCAATTATTCGCTATGGAGGACAGGACTATGAAGTTAATCATATTCGAGTTGTTCCTGCTAGAGGTTACGGTAGAAACCTGAGCATTCCACCCGATAACCTCTTTTTCTCTATGGAAGTTGCCGAACAAACCTCTGGAGTTGCTACTAAAAATAGAAATAAAACTTACGCCTATTCGTTTCAAGGAGAAATTAATGATGTTGAAAACAAAAAGCTTGATCAAAAAGTAAGTATGTTATTCTATAAGTCAGTGAAAAAAGTGCATTCATCCTCTTTATAGCAATAAATAAAATCCAATTTAAATCTTGTTTTATTTTGTAAGAGAAATCTGTTACAAATGAGTCTACCATGCTTTTAATATGATGCAAATTTCAATGTATTTTTAAGGCAAATTTTAAGTCAGACTTAAGATAAATATATATGGTGTATATACTACAAATTGAAAAAAAGCAAGTAAGTATATATTATTTTATAATTTCATTTTTAATTAATATACTTGATTACATGATTTTCTGTCATCACATAAATAATACATTTTATTTTTCAGATTCACTGAGGCTTATTTGTTTGGAGTTTAGGGCAGTTTTCTTCAGATGTGAATATGGGTTAGAACCCCTTAAAAACTCCCCCTCCCAAGACATTTCCTCTTTCTATTGGATAGCCCTAGTATTCTTTGCCTTAACAAAATAAATCACTTGCAAAATTAAGCATTGTTATAATATTTACAGTCCCCCCACTAATTTTTAAACCAAAATTAGACCTGCAAAATTTTTTTGTGTTAAGAATTGTAAAATAAAAGTTATTTAAGCATAAATACTTATTTGTTTCCTTTGTCCAATACCAATTAAAAAGATAGATTTCATACATATAATTGTATGAATTAAAAAATTAAGAGTATTGTCAAATTACACTTCAGTTTTTTTATTACATACATAACTGAAAAGAAAGTAATAATACTATCAAAATTGACTATTTACATTTTATAGTGTTTGATGAAATGGGTGCCTATTTTTTCGCTACAGATGCGCTCAAATTAATTAAATGTAATTATACAGATTTTTGTCACACACACTTCTGGAAAAGGCCTTTATTTTATGTTGTATTACTGTATTGGCCCGAATATAACACAGTATTTTTTGACTGGTGTTTTCCCCCTTAAAAACCTGACACACACTAAATTCGAGGCCTAAATATAGGATTTTTCTAATTCTCTTGATGAAAAATTTCGGGGTTGTGCTGTATTCGAGGCTGCGCTATATTCGGGCCAGTACGGTATTCCATAATTCAATCTCCTGATTTATAAAGTAATGTTAACATTCATTTTCTCTATAACATTCTTCACAAAATTTTATATTTTTAAAATATAAAATTTTGTGAGTTAGACTGTTGTAAAATATAATAAAATTCATAAGTAGCTAATGTAATTTAGTAACAACTGTTTTTTTCAATTATGATTTATTCCTGATGTGCTAAACATATAGATTTATAAATGAAGAATTTTGCAATCAAAATTTAAAAATCCTTTTTAGAGAATATCAACACATCTGAGAAGTATGAAAATTAAGTTTAGAGGAGGTTATCAAAATTATTAGAGCAGTTATGAAGTATTTGCATTATCTCTTGAAAGGATATCCAAAATATGTACTACAGAAAATTTTCAAACATGTTTCTTTTTCAATTCTATTAAAAAAAAAAAAAAAAAAAGCTTTTTTTACTCGGCATACTTATTTAAATGATTTTCAAATTTTATTATATGCTTGCAATGTATTATTAAGGCATAACAAATATGTTGCATTAAATTTTTGGTGATACTTTTATTTCGTTGCACTCTAAAGTATTCTTAAACAAATAATAATGAAAGCAGTACGGAGTATTTCTTGAATAACATTTGATATAAATTACTGTTATCTGAAATGCCCTTTTAATATTTTGTATCAGTCATGCATTGTAATGAAATGCATCTGACATGACCTTGAAACCAAGTGAAATAGATAAATGTGGAAGGAATGGGGCATCCCTATAATACTGATTACTGAGATAATGCATTAATATTGATATTTTGTGATAATAAAATCATTTGTTTAAATAGTGTTTATAGATGCAGATTATCTTCTGTAACCAATTTATCTTTTATAAATTGCTGAAAAAAATAGTTTTAAATTCTATTTATATGTTTCTGTCTTTCCCACCCCTTCGTGATTAGTTTTTTTTCCCCTGTAATGATACTTACACTTGGTGAGACATTCTAAGCAGTTTTATGTATAAATATATTTTTACGATAAATGTTGTGAAGTGCTGGTTCTTCAGGTTATAGAGACTGCATAGAAAGAGCACATTTTATTGCATCAGAATATCTAGTACATATCCCCCCCCCCCCCAAAAAAAAAAGATTTTTTTTTACATTTTAGCTTACACAACTGCATAGATAATTTTCATCAAATTCCTTTTTTTTTTCCCTGTTAGTCCTACTTATCTTCTCTCCAGCAATAGGCATTACACTGAAATTCGGTTTTCCTATTCTCCTAACACCAGTTTCATGCCAAGCTAACAATAGAACTCAAGCAAGTGAGCTCTCTTGCTTTCTCGCAGGCAAACAAAATGTTCACACCTTGATAAATGTCATAGCTAGCAGAAAACTGGTGTTTAAAAGATAAAATAATAAAAATGTTGTAAAATAACACACTAAAATTTACTTACCTCCAAGTATGCACGTGAAAATATTCACCCTTCATCAGCTGAAAAAAAATCTACCATCTACAAAAACAGAAGCCATGAGTTCTCACTCTTCTTCAATTTTGTTTTCTTTTTTTTCCTGCTGATGAAGGGTGAACATTTTTCAACTGAAACAGCATCCTCTAGATAAATTTTATATGTCTAAAATTAACTAAAACATAGATAACTGAAAATTAAAATGCCACAGAGTTGTTAAGTTGTTCTACTATTTTTCTGTAAGTTTGCTAGTTAACATTTCATCTTAATAATCTTACATATACCTCAAGTTATGCTTTGTATTACATCAATAGCTTTGAATATGTTAGGTGTCCCAGAAATATAGCAACAAACTTTTAAGGGAGGTAGAGAACATAAAAAGGATCATAATCGCATTGCAGTGTGGAGTCAGAAATGTTTTCACAAAGTGATTCAATTTCACCCCACAAAAGGTGTCGAAGTGTTAGTTAACTTATTTTATCAAGTTTTAAAACAAGTGGTTTATTTACTGACAATTACATTATTCAAAATGAAATACCATTTATATTTATAATAATCAATTGTAGTAGGTATCTTTTTACAGAAAATAATTAAACTTTGATGAAGAATAGTTGGAAATGTCACTAATAGTTCAACTTTTTTTTTGTTGAGTGCATTTGTGTTTATATATTGAAACGAGGATAATAATAATCAGTTTATTTCCTTCACAGGCGACATTTGATCCAGAAATTTTTTTCAATATTATCCTTCCTCCTATTATTTTCAATGCAGGGTACAGTTTAAAACGTGTAAGTATCATAAGATTTTGAATTAATTCTTCTACCATTTTAAAGTTAATAACTGCTTCTAATTTTTAAAAAGAATGTAAGGTGATTTTATTTTTTTACATAATACGATAAATTGATCATTTAAGTATTGTTAGTACAAAATAATCACCAGAAAAAATTTTTGATGTAAGAGGATCCGTATATAAATTTTGTGTGCCTAATTGTCTATTTCAACAAATGATATATTTTACAATAGTTGTCTTAAATTTACATTGCTATATGGATATAATTAAAATCTTGTATTTTACTTATGTTTAAATATTCAAATTTACTGTATATTCCTTGTTTGCATGTAAGACTGTGTACAATATGATTCTATGGAATTCTGAGAAACTATCTAGTTTTCCACAAGTAAACAGGTTAATGTAATCTACTTTGTGATAAGGACGTTTAAAAAGTTAGCTAAAATTTCATATATCAATAGTTTCATCTGTATTTCTATGTCTAAATAATGCTACAATATGAAATGCATAGCAACTGTAACATTCTGGTGTTTAAAAAATAAGGTAATATAAAATTTATTTTACTCTAACATTAGTGCCAAGTTTTTAATTATGATTTTCAAAAATATTTATCTTGTAGTGAGAATTTTGTCCTCCCTGTATGTTTGTATGCTACCTGACAACAAGGTTGTTATACCATAAAATGAAGCATTGTTTAAATGCAAATTGAAATGTACTTTTAATGTATGAAGAAAACTTATGTTTTAAAATACAAGGTCATTAAAAAAATATTTTGGCTGATAGTATATTGTTAAACAAGCTATGGCATTTATTTGGTGAATGTATGAACTGTCTTGTTGAGGAATTGTGAATATTGTTGTGGAGAGTTTAAATTTTTGACTTTGTGCCAGAGTAAGGGTGTTGAAGGAATTATTTATCATGCCATGTCCTGTTAGATTATTTGCCAAAAATCAGGCTAAAAACAAACTAGGACATTTTTACATTTTATGTAAAATGTGAGGGATCTAAGATATGTGCAATAGTGACTTTTCTTGCTGAAAAATAGTGTTTGAGAGACTCTCCAAGATTATTACAATTCATAGTAACCCATAACATAGTGATGTCTTGCCAGGTTTAAAATAGCTCACCTTCACTGTAACACATTAGTTTTAATTGCACCATAAATCATGCCGCTTTATTGGCAAACTGTTAGAATCTAAACAAGAATCTATCTGGATACTATGTTATACGTGAACTTGGATGAAATTGAATTTTTAATAATTATTAGTAAAATTTTTGTAATGCATAAATGTTAGTTAAACATCAGTTATTTTTTCACCTGTTCCTTTTTGTTTCAGAAATTCTTTTTTAGAAATCTTGGGACAATATTCACATACGCATTTCTAGGCACAACTATATCAACTTTCACTGTTGGGTAAGACCAATTTAAGTATTTTCAATTTTTATTATACATTGTTTAGGTTTTCCTATTTAATAATAAACTGTTTAAACTAAAAAATGTAAGTGACAAACTTTATTCTTCATAAGATTTTTACAAATGTCTTACATGTGTCTGCTGTGATTAATTTAATTTAAAATATCAGAAGCTTTTGTTAATCATTGGCTATTATATAATAATAGACTTTCACTATTAATAATGATATAACCAATCTTTAATTGACTCCTCCCCCCAAACAAATTTTTTATAACTATATTTTAAGACAGTATTTGAAGTAATCTACATAGAGTAAAAGAAAAGTAAGTTTACTTCATACTTATTCTATTGCAGAAATTCTGTTTATTCTGTCAGATTTGTAGGCTTAAATTGCCCAAGTTTATAGAAATTTTGAGTAGTCAGTCAAGTGGACAGGATTAAACACAACTTTATTGGCTCTAGAAATTCAGCAAACAATCTTATGCACAATTCGCAGGAATTTGCAAGCAATAACTTGTTCTATAACAGACAGCCAAGTACTGTATTTCACATGCTATAAAATCTTTTCACAGGCTAAACCCTCAGTAGAATATTTGAACAGAACCTTTAACTGCTCCACCGAATTTACAAATAGCTTTCAAAATAAGCCTTGAAAAGCAAACAAAAGAAACTGTGTTTCTCACAACAAAACAGCTCAGAGGAATACGGCTCTTTGCCAAAATACACTCAAATTTAGCACCAAAAATGTCTCCAAAACTAAAGCTAGCAAAGTGATATCAGCAATATTTGGTGAGAAACCTCACCAGATATTGCCAATCCTGTGTTATAAAATGTAAAATTCAAAGGTCCTCATCTCCAGTTCTAGTTACTAATTGAAATGCAGCAAAACGCAAAATTTAATTATTTGATGTAGAATATGAATTTTAGCCTAAATTAAACCCCTGAAGAGAAGCTCACCACCAAAAAGTCGCAACAATATGTAATGCTGTTATTTAATGTTGATGTTTAAAACATCATTTTTTTGCATATTTTATAATTAGAGTATAGTTTTATTATTTTAGAGAGTACTTATCCTGTATGCCTTATGGGTATTTTACTTATGTGTATGTAATAAAAAGCATAAAAAATGAAATTAAAAAGCATTATAAAATTAACATTAACATACACATTTCTTTTATTTTCAGAGGAGTCATGTATGCATTTCTGCAGTTGATGCCTAGTCTAGGATTCAAATTTACTGATTGTTTATATTTTGGTGCCATAATTTCTGCTACTGATCCAGGTGTGTTGCCTGTACTTTAAATTTACTTGTGAAAAGTTACCTTTGTTGTAAAATTATCTAGTCAATTTTCTTTATTAAAGTACTTTTTTTCCCACAGTAAGTTAAAATTTCAAATTTTAAGGGACTTTATATAATTTCACAAGTTTGTTTAGCATTAAAATAACCTAACTTATTAATCAGGCATGTGGCCAGAAAAAAAAATTTAGGGGGGGGGGTATATGCGTGTGTTACATTTTAAAACAAGAATTTTATGGATATGTTTCTTTTCCCATATCCTTCTCCCCCCCCCCCCCCCAAAAAAAAAAAAAATAAGTTTTTGCTCTTTACCTGTATAAGTTACAAATTTTGGAAAATTCTCTCTTATCGAGCACCTGCATTACTAACCTCACGTGCATGCAAAATTTTACTTTTATCAATAATTATTTTCTGTTTTTCAGGCAATAAAAGGAATCTGAAATAAATGACTTTGCTTATGATTCTTTCTGGAAGCACTGTTTAGGCATCACATTAATTTTTTATGACATTTGCAACAATGATGTGTTGTTTTGCTGTTCAAAAAATTTAAGACTAGAATTCATTCTCTCTCAAAAAGTCCAAACCTGTGGAGGTGGTGAAATTTTTGTTTGCATTTTTGGCCTGCCCTGGCTTGTAGAAAGGGCATAAGAATAATTTGGAGTTCAAAAGAAAAATCAAAATGTCATTAAAAATAAGCAATTCATTTTTTTAATTTTCAAAATTTGTTTTAATTTTATAAATAATATGTCCATGATTGGATAAGTAGTTTTTAGAGTGAAGGTTTCCTTTAAAGGAAATAGATATTACGCTTTAAATTATCTGGTATGCTATGTGTTATAGTAGAATTTAAAACATAATGTTGACACTCACACACTTGAAGACAGTTCCTTTTTTTAAAAAACAAACTTTTAACTTTAGGATATTATTTTGTTTTGTTCAAGTGTTTTTTTTTTTAAGCTGTAGTGTGTTATTTTGTTCACACCGGGTTTTTCTGTTGACATATTTTTGTGGACCAGTTTGCATCAACACATTTTTTTTTTTTTTTTTTTTTGTTGCATTTTTCTATAGGGTTGCCAAATATTGCAGGGGAAAGGGGAATAAAATGTTAAGAATCGCCAAAGTTTGCAATTTTTTATAATATTTTGACAAGTTTGGAGCCACAAAATAAGTCCCCAAAATTGAACTTAAGCGATATCTTCCATATTTGGTGAGAAACTGACAAATGCTACAGTTTATTACTAAGGAAAAGTATTGTCAATGCATGATGTAGATTGTAAAACAATTTTAGTAGGCAATTTTAGTACTGATTTCAATTCTGAGAAGTGTTTAATGGAACAAGGAAGACAAATACTGTACACTCATGAATTATTAATAAACTTTCTAACATAACAGAAGACGGAAGACAAATAGGGCCTACATGCAGATTATGATATGATTTTAATATAAAGCATTTTAATGCATTTTTAAAAATGTGTTTCTGATTTAAAAAATTTTTTTTAATGCTGTTCAATTAGGCTGAAGTATGCTCCTGTTATAAGCTTCAGTATTTTTGACTAGGTGAAATACTGACATATGCAAAAAAGCCATTACTTTCTGGTTCCCTAATTATATTAAAGAAAAAAGTAGTATAAAAAGGAAACATTTTGAGGCTATAAGGGTTTGCACTTTTTTTTTACATGCTAAAGGATTTAATAATAAGATTTAATAATTTTTTAATTGCTAAAGGAATAAGCTTGTGTGAAAGTTACTTGTCTCAATTAAATTATTTTTTAGATTATAACTATAACTATTGTAGATAAATGAGAAATTTTTAACCCTTAAAAATGCAAACAATTGCCCGCCTCCATATTGTTTGGTTTTCCAGATAACTGCAGTCATTAATAAATTTCTTTCTGACATTGAGTCAGTGAACACCTGATGACATTTCCTAAAACAATGTGCTAGAAAGTTTTTAAATTGACTGCTTTATGTGCCATTATCAGAAAATACTCAGTCACAAGACTTGTTAAAATAAGGTTAATGAAAAAATAGTTGTCTTCCCTATGAGTGAGGCACAATGCAAGAAAAGCTTTCACACTGTTAGATTCTCTATTACAAATACATATGAAAAGCATTATTTTTAGTTTTAAAAATATCAAATTTTAGTTGCTAAAAATATTACGCAGTGCCTTTCTGCCATGTAGTTTAAAAACTCAAACCTTTGTAGCAATTTCTTAAGAGTCAAATTATTAAAATTTGCTGATTTATTTGTATAAATAAATATTTTTTCAGTACTAAAATTTAAACATTTGCAACCTTTGTATGCTATGAAAATTTAAGATTTTCAATTTAATCTTTCACCTTTTATTTTCCCATAAATATTTACTTTGGGTCCTAACAATGGGCTAATTGATCCTGTTCTGTTTTAAAGAACATTTCTTTTACCCATTCTTTAGGGAACAGGTTTTTACCAATGTATGGTAAAATTACTTGTCTGAAAAATGCTTGATTACAGCATTTACTTGACTGAAAAAAAATAAATAAAAAAAAACTTACTCTGATCACAACTATGATTTAAAAAAGATTATATATATATATATATATAATCTGTTCAGGTTTGTTGCATGGCAAATATATTTAAATATTATACGTTATAAAAATTATGTAATTGTCAGAAAAATAAATGTTTTGGTCCTCAGGAAATTTAAGGATTGATCATAAAATTCATTATAATCAATGCCTAAATCTTACAGCCTTATATTTTAGTAAAAGGGTTACTTTTTCAGAAGTTATAAAATTGGGCCAGTGGCATACTCATGCATGGGAGGGGGAGGTTCCAATCCTCTCCCCTAGAAAAAATAAATTTTATTATGATTATATAACTATGCCTTTAAAATAATGATTATGTCTATAAAGTCCCCTCCCCCCAATAAAACACATCTGAATGCCCCTAGCATCGGCATTTTTAATTCTGGGATCCCATAAAAATTTTGGTAAGTTTGTAGCATCTCAAAGTATTTTATATATTTGACTTGTATGTATGATTTATTCTATCATATGTTTGTAATTTTGCTCTTTATTTTATTTATTTGTAAGATTTTAAACTTTGTACATAAGTAAACTATGATACACTAAAAAAAATAAGACTATTTAAAAAATATCATGAATCTTCCAGACCTAAAATCTTGTCAAAAGAAAAGTACAATCAAGCCCATGCAAAAACAAGTTAAACATGCATTTAGGTATATAATGAATATTGTTCAGTTTAAAAAATGTATATTTTAATAGTTTTTATTGCCAAAGAGTCATTTCAAAATTTATTTTAGTGAATTTCAGGAACTAAAGCATCCACTTAAACCACTAAGTTCATTAACATTTCCGTGAATGTTATATTCCAAATTGAATTCATTGTAATAAAAAGCTATTTGAAAAAGCAAGATGTATACAGATCTTTTCACAGTTATACATACAACTTCTACTTATCATTAATTGCACCACCCTGATGGCCATACATGAAAAGGAAAAATATTCCATCAACAAAAACACCCTTTTACCCTTTATATATATATATATATATAACTAACTAACTACTTAAAAGAACACTTACCACATTCAGAGTGATTGTTTTTTCAGTGCACTGACCTAAACTTAGCATGCTATCAGCACCCCAAGACTGACATAGCAGGGTTTTTCTTAAAAAGTGGACTATCGTTTTATACTTAAAAAATGGCCCATAAAGTACAACAGATACAGTGTTAAAAGATACAGTTACAGAGGTGGTGGAATCATGATTTAGGCTGGTATCTATCTCTGTGGTCACACCGGAGGAACTTCAGCTGGTGTGAGATTTTGAAACTAGATCCCCTTGATCCATATGTCTGCCCCTAAGTTGGTGCTATTGGTAATCACTTCATTATGATAGATAACAATGTACCGTCCTACTGCAGTGTCCAACAACTTGATCGGCTGCATGGAAAGTCAATGCCATCAATGTATCGCAGTTAGGTATATACATGTTCCTTATTAGACCCCCCCCCTTTTTTTTTCTTGCACATTTCCTTCAAATTTAATGTTCCCTTGTTCATTCATTTTCAAATAAGACACAAAAAACACGTTGTACCTTAACTTTTGGAGGCCAGTGTATTTTATTTTTAATATAAATGTCATTATCATTATTATTAATATTTTTTTAATTCAATTTACTTTTTTTTTTAGTCACTGTACTCGCCATATTTCATGATCTTCATGTTGATGTGAACTTGTATGCTTTGGTTTTTGGTGAAAGTATATTGAATGATGCTATTGCAATAGTCTTAGCTGGGTGAGAAATTTATCAAACATACTTCAAAATAAATATTTTGTCTCTATTGCTTTTTAAAAGGATACTTTCAATATTTTATGTATTTTTTAAGGGCAGTTTTGTAAAAATAGAATTTTTATGTGCATAAACTCTGTTGTCTTTCACAGTGTCTAAGCAAGCACACATGTATATAGCAAAGTTAAGCATATTTTGCTAATCCTGTAAAGATTGCTGTTAGCTAAATCAGTGCTGAAATAAATTATACTAATAATGATTAAAAAAAAAAAAAAACAAGTAGTTAACTTAATATTACATTTTAAGGTGTCACCAACAGCCCTCTTTTTTGCATAATAAAAAGTGGTAAGGATTTTGTATGAGATGATCCAATTAGAAATGCATTATATTTTTATTTCAGTGGTTGGCCTTAAATTGTAAATACAGTTGGGTCTCCATTTAACGATGCTCTACTTATAGACAATCTCTATTTAAAGACGATATTTCAGTCTCAGTCCCTCCGATGTCAAAAATTTCTGTTCAAAGACAACATTGGTTCTGTTTAATGATGATTTTTTCCTTCTTTTTTTTTAACATAATAATTTTTTCCCAACTTCTTATCTGCATCAGGGGAAAGTTCTGTGTGGGTATAAGTTTGTTGAATATAATGTTTCAATTCAAGATTTCTATAATTGTGATGAATCTGTTTTAACAACAGATTACAGAAATATAGAACAAATTTATGAAAGTATACTAAACAAAAACTCAGTGTCACATGAATAAGATGCAATTGAAGATGTGAAAAATGAGCCACTACCACTGTCTTACACAGGTATAACTTCTGAATTATTTAAAATTTTAGAAAATCTGGAAGAGAGAACAACGAAAACAAGGCAAAAAATGAAGCAATCAAGACTTGATTTTATTAAACCTAAT
The DNA here is from genome assembly GCA_038373885.1 of Cheiracanthium punctorium. Lineage (NCBI taxonomy): Eukaryota > Metazoa > Arthropoda > Arachnida > Araneae > Cheiracanthiidae > Cheiracanthium > Cheiracanthium punctorium. The sequence continues at coordinate 626,080 of JAWZYV010014794.1, forward strand.
TTTATTGTTAAGTTTGTGTATACTCTTTTTCTTAATGTAACTTAAAATAGTTTTTTGTGAATGAAACTAAAAATATTTTTAAACACGCCAATGTATTAAGAAATATATTGATAGTCCTTAGCCTGTAAAGTGTGGAGGATGTTATTTTTTACAAATTCTGTTTAAGGATTAATTTTCACCGTTCCTTGAAAGTTGTTAAACAGAGAGCCAACTGTACAATGAAACAACAAAGATTAAAATGTAGATACATTTATACACTATAAATGACTACCTGAATATGTGCATATGTATTGAAAGTTATTTGTGCACCACATTTTATTGTTTTTCATGTGATCACTCCCATAAAAATGGATAAAATACTTCAATACTTAAATATTTGTCATACACTGTAGAATGTTTTGTAACATTTCCAGTGATTAACATTTCTGTGCTGGAAAAATGGATAAGTCTTATGATAGTTTTTTATGTTTTATTTGCATGTCAAGATACATTTAATTAAGGGAATTTTTATTGTATCTCACTATTATTTTGATTGTTCATAACTAAGTCCAGAAAATTAATTATTTAAACAGATACTTCCACATGTATTTTAAATGTACATTGGCATTTTTATTTATTTTCTGTGTATGTGTGTGAGAGAGAGAAAGGCAGTGATTTAAAAATAATCTCACAATAGTCCATTCTATAAAGGGTTGAGACATAATGACTATAGACATGACACTAGACATAATGATCAAAGAAATATTTTTGACTTTAAAGATGCGTTTGAACTAGTTAAGACAGCGTTTCTCAACCTGTGGGGTGAGACTCCCAACGGGGTGCGAGAAAAACCAAATAGCAAGTAATAATGCATGCTTTTTTTAAAATCAACTTATTTATTATCATTTTTACTCAAAAATATATCCATTTTTGCTTAAAATGTTCATTCAAACTTTACTGATAACACTATTTTGTAGAAAATTCGACTAAATGTTCATTGTTAAAGATTAAAAAACTGAATGTATGCTGAAAAATGTGAGGGAGGGTCGCCACCGTAAGTTTGCCTTTGTTAGGGGGGGGGGGACTTTAAAAGGTTGGGAACTGCTGAGTTAAGAGATAAACATACTAAAAGTCCCTGGACCAATTATCTGAGTGGGAAGGAAGGGGTGATGTCAAAGTTCCATTTTTTGGTTTTCAATTTTATCTTGAAAACAGTGCATTTTAGCAAAAAAAGTTCAGTTACGAAATGCAAGCTGACAAAATTTCCTACAAGGTTGTATCTAGTTGTCTTTGCCTATCTCCAATAACCATCAAGATATCTGCTCGAAAACATCACAAATTTTTGAAAAACTCATTTTTCCTTCCCGTTATCTGCTAACATTGCCTTCTAGCTCATCAGCTCTAAGTTCTACCTCAATGTGTGAAGAGTTGTAGATCATTTAATTTTCTTTAAAATGAGTTATTGATTTACCTTTATCTTTGAATGATCAAAAATTATAGCAGTTAGAAAACTTTGAAGAAGTATTGGAATTTGGACAACATTTTTGAAAATCTATACAAAAACCGTGCATTTCATGTTCCAATTAAGCAGGTGCTTGCATAAAAATTATTACATATTTTATACATGTTATACTTGGTAAAATATTTGCAGCACTGTAATGAACAAAAATATTTTTAATTAAAACTGAAATGTACTTCAAGCACAAACAAGTTAAAACATGGTTAACATAAAATCAGCTAAAAAGCACTCTTCTGAGATTATGGCAGTCGACAAGGCTGACACATGTGCACCACTCTCCCCCTTCTCTATAGATTCCTCTCATTATATCTTCATTCTCGATCCACCTACGGATTGCTTATTTGCATAACTAAACTCAGAGGCAACATCAGCTGCTGCTGACATATACTCTAGTCAAAGTGGCTGGGTTCAAAATTACAAATAGCTCATTTAAAAGGGGGAAAAGTATACGAAATGTGGAAAAGACAGATTTTTCTAATGAAACAGTTTCATTATCATTCTGTGAACAAAAATGTAGAGTTCTTATGGAGTGGGGGAGGCAGAATTTCCCTGTATTACCTTCTGGTTGCCTTCCTAACTCATTAGGCATATAGCCAAAGAGAAAGGGATGTAGTAGTGAGGGTGGGGGTGGGGCATGTAGTACTGAGAAAAAAAAAATTGAAGAAAGCTTTCAAGGGATAAAAAGGTTAGAATTTCTAACACAAAAGGCTTTTTTCTTTAATCAAAAAGCCAAATTTTTGGTGAGAGGAGGAGGGGCACACCATTAGCAAATCTAAAAACATATTTAATATGTAAACACATAATATACACGTCATGTATAAAAACGTAATAACTTTTATGCAAGCAACTGATCAATAGGGATGAGCGATGCACTGTTTTCATATGGATTTTAAAAAATGTTCTCCAGATTCAAAAATTTCTTCTAAGTTTTTAAATTGCTATGGATGATTTCATAGTATTGTGCATGTGTATGTCATGTCCGCAACAAGTTTGATTGATCATCATTGCACACCTATCTCAATTTTTGTTTAGTTTTTTTTTTTTTTTTTTTTTTTTTTTTGTCTATATTTTTATTTGTCTTTTGTTTATACAAAAGCTGTACATGTTTACAAAAAAAGAAAACCCATTCATCTAACTCAATTTTTTTTTTAGTTATGATCAATTGAAATTGTTGTGGACATGACATAAACACTCACAATATTGTGGAATCATGCTATAACTTTTGATTATTCAAAGATAAAATTACAATCTATAACTCATTTTAAAGGAATTTAAATACTCTACAAATTTTCTTTTCGACACATTGCGGTTGAACAGATATTGAAGAATCGAGAAGGCAAAGTTATTGGGAAGGTGGAAAAGAAAAGGAGTTTTTCAAAAATCTGCAATGTTTCTTAGCAGATATCTCAATGGCTATTGAAGATAGAAAAAGGATGCAACTACATACAATCTTGTAGGAAATTTTGTCAGCTTGCATTTTGTAATTGAAACTTCTTTTCTAAAATGCACTGTTAGTTTTCAAGATAAAAATGAAAACAAAAAAAGAGAACTTTGATGTCTCCCCACCCTCCCCCCTGTTTCTTTCTTCCCTTGTAGGTCTGGGAACTTTTAGTATGTTCATGTCCTAACTACTCTAAATACATCCTTGATGTAGAAAATTCTGTTCCTTACCATGTTGTCATCACCACCCCCTTTTTGAGCATTCATTGACTGCACGGACTACAATGTTTTGCAAGATTTACCTTTAAATTTTTAATGATAAAATTATAGATTTTTGACTTGCAGTGTATTTATTGTATGTTCTGCAAGGTTAAAATATTTAATCGTATAATTTATTAAGAATTATACAGTTAATTAATTTTTTTTTTTTTTTTTTTTTTTTTTTTTGTATATACACATTAGCTATTTGTGTTCTGAGGTAACGCATTATTTATTTTTATTTCATTGAAATTTACAGTATGCTATGATTCACAGTACCTAAAATTGTTAATGTATTCATTAAAAATTTTTCCATTTTTCAAATGAAAGAAACTAGTGTAAAGTCCTAGGACTTGTAAGGTTAAATATTTAGGGTTTTGTGCTAAAATTTACTGGATATTTATGAAAATCAAAAGTTAAAGACTGTGCTGTAGAGTTTATAGATTTAATTAATTTTTAAATAATGCAACTTGCTACCTGATGTATATTAGAGAATTCATACGCTTACAGAAATGTAATTGCATACATTAATGAAATAAATTTTCATTTTATACACAGAATATTAAATAAAATTCAATATCTAAGCTGTTGCACTAATTATAATAAAAAAAGTGGTACAGAGGATTACAGATATTAAAGAAAGAAAGATTCAAAGGTACATTGAGATAAATAACATAAATCCTTGTTTCGGGTTGGGAGAGATGATGGATAAAGTGGTTTAACTGTACAATTCTTATTTAAGGTTTTGTTGTTCTTGTCTGGAATATATTAATATTTATCTTTTTAAATTCAAGTATTAATTGCTAAATATTTTTAATTTTAAAATTAAAATATGTAAAAATGTACTGTATGAAGTGCTTAACTTTTGAAGTGGAAGCAGATTCAACATTTCTTGATTATCTTGCTAATTTCAGGTCTATAGGTAATTATGCTGAAAGTTATGCCAAGAATGATGACGGATTCCAGTCATCAGCAGCTTTACAAACAATAGGAAACTTTACTTATATTTTTATTTGTTCTTTCCTTATTGGTTCTAGTACTGGATGTTTGACTGCTGCTATATCCTTTTCTTATCTTTTTTTTTTTTTTCATCTTCTTCTTACTTGGCCTTTATATGGGGCCATTTGAAAAAAGTTGTTACAATTTCTCTGTTAAAGAAATGTTTTTTCTTAAATTTTAATTACTTACTAGAAAACTATTTCAGTTAGCAAAATTTAAGAAAACTTGTATACTTTTCACATTGGGAATTAATTTTTGCTTGATAAAAGATGAAAGACTTACCTGTCATTAATTCTTTATTTTAACTTTTTTTTAAAATGTAATGAAATTTTCAAGTTTTGAAGGAAGTTTGAAGAATTGCTATAAATATAACTAAAAGGCACTACATCTTCATGCATAAAATGCTAACCTGTAATATAATTAGTTTCTTTGGAGATTATTTGTTGGGCAAAAAGCACAATGTTCTATATGAATGAGCATGTATGTAATATATGCACTTTGATATATATAATTAAATGAATCAATTCCAGACTATTTACAAATTGCATGAGGGGGAGGAACAAAAAGATCTACATGAGCATGAAAATGAAATATGTAAAGTAATAAAAGCAGTGATTTTTATTCTTTTTTTAATGAATTATTCTAGCAATCTGACTTTTTTTAGCGATTAAGGGAATATCTGTTGGTGATAGTTAATAAATATTTTACTACAGTTACTTCATAAAATCAATTTTATAACCATTCCTTTAATCCAAACTGAAATGTTCTTCCTTAAGAGTGATCACATCGTCATGGAACTTTCAAACAGCTTTAAAAATAAATAAATGATGTTAAACACTAAAAAAAAATTAATAATACTTCTTCACCCAATGCACTATGGGCTGGCACTAACAGTAAAGCTGTATGCAGCTTTCAGAAAAGAAAATATAAAAATTGCTTTCAAAAATGGGCTGAGGAGTTGCCTATTTTTAGAAATATCGCGAAGTTTCATATGTTGGCATTTTTTCCTGAGAGTTTTGTAACTCTTATTGGTTCATTGTTTGCTTCAGTTCACAATACAATTTGTAAAGAGACATTGTCTTTAGTGCAATTAATTTTTTTAAAAACTGTTCAAAAGATGCATAATTTTCAAGAGGAATTTTTTTAATTGGGTAATACCGTAGATACTTAAAAATTCTAGGGAAAAGTCTGAACCATGATTTTTGTCATTTTGTTAACAATAATGCAAATACGGGAACCCCCCTTTTCATCATCTTAACTACATCTTGATGGCATGCTTTCACATACTGGTTCAGGAAGTTCTTACATCATAGAACTTCCGAAAGTTGAACACTTGCGGTTCCCACAAAATGTGTTCAATTTACAGAGGTGTTCAACTTTGGAGAAGCATGTGTAAAAGTTATGAGGCAATTCCGTTCCTCAGAAAACTATCCAACTTAGGGAGGTATCCAACTTTTGGGGTTATCCAAGTTGGGAGGCTTCAGTGTATTGCTGTATGTATTAAATATATATATATAGATATATATACAGATATAAAAACACATCGATCAAAAAGTCCCAGGACTAACTACTGAAAAGACTAAATTTTTGCAAAATTTGAATTTAATCATCAACGTACTCTCCTTTTACAGCGATACACTCGTTCCAATGACTCTTGAACACTTGTTTTTGATGGAGCAGATTCTTTATAACATTTTTCAAGCTATTGCTGCATTTGAACAGTATTTTTGCCCATTAAAAAGCAGTGTTTAATCAACATGCGGAATTCATTTTTTTTCCATTCTTTGAAAATTTCAAATTGAGTGCCTCTAAAACTAATATCTTGAAGAAAACTGTTCTAAATTAGATGAAACTTTCACTCCTATCTTTTGAAGGTCACAGCTATTTGATGCACGTACGGGATTTTTCACTCGTGGTGCCTTCTGTGGGTTAGTCCCAAGACTTTTTGACTGATGTGTTGTAATATATATTTTAATTTTACTGAGCTAAAGGTTTTATAAAACAAAAGATTACATTGTGTAATTGCCTACTTATAATATATTGTAAATGCCTACTTATGAATATATTATTAATGCCTACTTATAAATACATTATTTTCCTTAATTATGTCACTTAACAAAATTTACTCGACTTTGTGATTTCCCACTGTTAGAATCAAGTCTCTTTGTGTTAATGTCTTATAGTACTTTTCTTATGGCTGAAGCTGCAGATTTAACAGGTAATTTTAAGAATATTAAAGTCTTCATATTATGCATTCCAATCTTAAATTCATTCAAAGTAGCAATTGTCATTTGCATAGATCACCATTGATGAATATATTACCAATAGTCTTTCGTTAATTGAATTAACTGCTTTCTGATCTGCAATAAAAATTTACCAGAACTAATGTTTTATCAGTTTGCTTTTCTTCCTATAAAAAATTTAGTTTCTTTTGTTAACTTTTTGAAATTTTTTTGATACTAGTTCAGTTAGTTAATATTTTTTCACTGAACATTGTTTTAGGATACTTTGTTCAAACTAAGTATTAATTAAAATGTATGTGAACGTTAAAAAAAAATGTATAATATGTACTAATCTAGATTTTGTTAATATTGCTACTTTGTGATAAATAACCTGGCTGTTAAATTTATTAAATGACTAGAATTAGATATTTGTTTTTTAAAATCTAAAATAATTGTGGTAAATCATTTTAATTAGACACATATTAAAATTAATACTATTTTTAGGTATTGTTGCTGTCTTATTTTGTGGCATATGCCAAGCACATTACACTTACAATAATTTAACACACGAATCAAGAGCAAGAACAAAACAGGTAACCCTAATTTGACAATTGTATGTTGTTGTGTTATGTTCAAATACTTAAATCAATGATTTAATGTTATTTAGATGTGAAAAAGTTTAAAACCTTTTTTAAAAAGACCCTGGTGTGTTAGGAATGTAAATTTTATAATTATTTTCTGCCTGCATTTCATTTTTGTAAATTTAGATTTTATTGCGAATTTGCAAAACCTGTTTCTCATTATTACAACAAGGCTATGATAAAAGTTCCTTTCTTGTGCCCGGTATTCTTTGCCCACATTGGTCTTAGCATGCTTGCCCAAATTATCACCAGAACAGGGAATGGTAATGCATCCTTGAACCTTAATAACATGCATTAATTTTGTTTTGTTTGAAATAGATTAATGATGAAAATAACTTTGAATAATGATTGCCCACATAGTGCAATGTGTTTGAATTCTTTTGGGCGCTTCAAAAAAAAAAAAAAACGTGCTATACACCATTTTCAATGGTACATGGTACAGTACATAGCAGTGGCATATACAGGATGTCCCCCAAAACACTGATCTAGGCTAGACATGTACTTTAAGTTAAAAAGTTACATAAACTAGGTACAGAATTTTTTTGTGTCATGTAAAGTTTTTAAGATATCAGATCTAAATAAACACAAAAATTGAAATTTTTATACGACCCCTGTGCGAAAGAATTTTGAATTAGTAAAATGTACCCCATACATTAATTGGGTGATGTGCAAAATTTGAGCACTTTCTTAAAATGTGAGATATGCTGACTCAAACTATTTTTCGGTGGTTTTCAAAGTGAAAAAATCACATCAAATTATCACATTTTAGGGATCGTACACAAATTACCAAAGAAAACACTGGTTCCATAGATACATAATACTTTTGCTGTTATAGGTACTGTACAGCCACTTACCAACTTTGCTTAAACATATCTCTGAATTTCTTTTTTATAGTGATAGGCTGAAATTTTGTACACCACCTTATAATTGTATGGGGCACAATTTAATAATTGGGATTTTTTTCGTACAGGGGGGTGTATAAAATTTTAACTTTGTATTTATTCAGTTTTAATCTCCTGTAAATTTTAATCATACATAGAATTCTGTACCCATTTTTGCATAATTGTAATGATCTCCCCAGAAATTTTTGTCAGCCAGACGGCATTATGAAGCTGCAATGTGTAATTCTATCAAATTAAAGCATTCAAAATTATATTCTTAGTTTTTCTGCTGGGTGGTCAGTAAAACTTTTTAAACAATTTTCTGGGCCCAAAAATCCTGGGGAGAGCCCTGCTTCATAATTTATTGTATAAGTCTATGATCAAAATTTAAAGAATAAAAGCCTAGGTTAATGTTTTGGGGATACTCTGTATAAATTATGTGGCAGTCATTGCACATTTATGTCTGATAGAGAGCATGGGCAAACAACAAATCAAATACTTTTTTCATGGAAAGTGTTAAAAGAGCCTCCTTTCATAAGCAAAGAGAGGGGGGTTGAACCTTCCTGCTAATGAAATAAGGACCGTTTGTGCCTCTTAAAATGTATGTATACTTTTATTACAATTACGTATGTTGTGTTCAAAGTTTGTAAAAATTGATTTGTTTTCAACATAAGATATTTAGAGTATTTTGTTTTAATCCCTGATTTGCCACATAGATTCTTCAATTGTTTTTAAATAATTAGAGCTCAAAAGTGTGCTAGATCTTTAACTTTTACCTGACACTGGTAAATGAATCGTAAATGCACTGGGTGAAAAATGCTACTACTCATTTTCCATATTTTTATGTCTTGCCAACTTTTCTTAGGTTTTGATAACTAATTACAGGGAAGCTTTTTTAAAATCACTAATTTAGAACTATGAAAACTTGATTCTCAAGAGAATGCATTGTGATTCTGGTGCTCTTTTAATGAATTTCAAATTACATGCATGCAGTTAAGTAAGAAAACTTCATTCTTGCACACATTTGACACAGTTAAATATTTTTTAAAAACTTGTATTTCTATAGTGGATAAGGTAATAACTATATCTTTTTTTTCTTCTTGTAGTTATTTGAGTTACTCAGTTTCATTGCTGAAAATTTCATCTTCAGCTACATAGGAGTATCTATGTTCACGTATCAGAAACATTACTGGCATGTAGGATTTATAATTATAGCTTTTGTATCCTTTTCCAATATCAAATTTCATAGTATGATTTAAAATTTTTTTCAATAAAATTTCACTTAAAAAACTAGTTTTCTTATGTAATTGTGCTTAGAAAAACCATGGCAAATGGTTTTGCATTTACACAAATAATTAAATTAACAATGCCATATGGACCTTGGTCTTTCTCAAAATTTTATTGTATGCTGTCCTTATTCATTATATTAGCTTATATTCAGTAATAATTATATTACAGTAATAACTTTATTTATAATAAATTGATAATTTTCACCAATACTGGGGTATTTTTTAATAAGTGAACCTTATTATTGAAACATTATAATGATACCATTGCACATTATTTTTTAGTGATACTGTGAAATATTGTTTAGAGTTCTTGGTGCTTATTAGAAAAAGAAAGTTTTTATTGTAGTTCTTAACTGCTGCTGTAGCTTGCTATTGTTGCTGGTCGAGCTTTAAATATATATCCATTATCACTTTTGTTGAACTTAGGACGTCACAATAAAATTCCTTTGAATTTTCAACATGTTTTGTTCTTTTCGGGTAAGTATTTTTGTAATACATTTACATTTTCTTGTTTGAGCTATTATTTGTAGCCTTTTTGTGAAAAAAAATAATAAAACAACAATACAATTTAAAAAAAAAATTAAAGTTGACCTTTTTTTAAATCAAAGTTACTTGAAATTTAAAAAAAATCGCATTTAAGAATAGTTTGTGATATTGTAAACCAAAAGAAAAATATTTGAATGAAACCAGTATTTAAACCTGGAATTTAGAATAGTAACATTGGTTAAATTCAAAATAAACAAATATAATTTTTTATGAGTATCAGATGATTAGCATAACATTGTAGCAGCTCATATAATGTTAAAGAATACTTTACTTAAAAAATGTGTATACTTAAAAAATCATTTTATTAAGCTTTGTTGCTATGATTTTTAAAATCATGTTTCAGAATTCATATTGGTTCCATTCTAGTATTTAATTTTGAACATTATTTAGCATTAGTTAAGATACTTGATCAAATCTTAAGACACTGCATTAGATTTCACAATTTTCTGTATTGCCTCATTCAGTTTTCAAATTTATCTAAAAGTTTATATAAACTTTAACTTTTATAAACATCAATTTCCATTATAAGCAATTAAATAATGCATACTGATAAAAGAATCCCCAAAAATTGAGAAAAAATGGTTTGCTCTCAATTCCTAACTCAGACAGGTCAAAAATAAAAAGATAAATAGCCCCTCAAAACTTAATTTATATATAAAACTTAACCATTGAACTTGAAATATATTTTTAAGCTAATTTCTTCTGCAAAAATTAAAACTCAGGCTATTAATTCTCCTCCTACCCCATCCCACCTCCTTTCCCAATATAAGGTGGTAGTGTAGAATAAATAGGTAGTGTAGAAGTGTAATAGGTAGTGTAGAGTATAACAGGTAGTGTAGAAGTACAATATAAGGTAGTAATTAACACAAAAGTGACTATATTATCTATTGTCAGGATCTATAGATATGAAAATAAATTTTTGTGTTCTAGAATCAGTCTCAATTTTTTCTGTGCTTTTTAATTCTAAATGTAAGTAATGGTGATTGTCTGTTTACTTTTATTTCGCTAGGTTTGAGAGGAGCTATGGCTTTTGCTTTAGCCATACGAAACACTTTAACAGAGCAAAGGCATTTAATATTGACTACAACATCAGTGATAGCCATTGTTACAGTCATTTTTTGCGGAGGTCTTGCCACTCAGCTTTTAGCTTGGCTGGGAATACCGTAAGTAGTGTTGTTTCTTCCTTTTATTCTGTTTAGCAAACATATTTCTTTTGTGTCTCACATTTTTGGTTACTCAGTTTGCACTTTGCTAGAAATCCTTAACAATTATAAAACACTTATGGACTTGTCAATGTGCTAAGTCTGGGGATTTTTGCCTGCATCTCAGCCTTTTCTATTTTGAGCCTAAGAATTTCACTTAGTTTTCACAGACATTTTAAATGATTATTTAGAAATAATCATTACCCCCACCCCGACCCCTTTTTTTGGTCAGTCCTTCAAGATCAATTCTCATTTCTTTCAAGTTAATCAGGCACAACAACCTAGAAGCCATTTGATTTTTTAAAAATGTATCTGAAATTGCTTCAAAATATCAAATTACATGGATGAATGTTCATTGTATGTGTTCATACTTCATGCCTGGTGCTTGAGTGTTGTTTAGACACTTTGATGTGTTTGTTTATATCTTTTATCTAGAATTATGCTAAAATGTTTATGAAAGTATTTTTTGTTAGGAAGTTTAAGTATTCTTTCAATTTTTAGTGTTACGGGATATTTTTATGTAATTTTTAAATATTGATAGCTTATATGATACATATTTTGGCTGATGGTGTCCACGGTGGCACAGCTAGTTTAAGCTTGTTTACCATTAGAACACCAAAAGTTAAGCAATGCCAACCTTGGCAGTGCCTTTGGTGTATCATGTACACAAAAGGGAGCTAATGCACATAAAATGTATCCTGTCTTCAGTGTCCTCGAAGTTGAAATGATAACTTTGGGGGAGATGCAGATCTGTCATCTGGAATTGCTTTTAAAAAATTCTTTTCTCCCCAGTGTCGGGTATTTTCCATTTAGGAATTGATCTCTATAAAAGCCATAAATCTTGGCCATTTTATTAAGCAGCCAATGTTCCCCCTATAAAGAAACAGAGAATTTAACAACTAAGCTCAGGCCAGGAGTTGAACCCTGATCCCATGATCATAGAGAGTGGTATGCTAACCACCATACAATCTGGAGCTTGTTCAAATTTAGGAAACCCCATAGGAGACAGCATTGGCCTACCTATTGGGTGCCCCATAATAAAGAAGCCAACATTGTCAGCCTTTATAGTGGCCAATACCTACACAGCAAGTGACTGACATTGAAAAACATTATTTTTAATTGACTAGGGGCCAAGGCCCCTAGACTCGCTACGCTCACTTTTTCGTATGAGGTATTCGGCCCCTAGTAAGGCTTATTTGCAAAAAGGGCATAATTTCAACAGACAAATCCCAAAGATTGGATCAGATAGAATGTTACCAAGCTACACATTGCTTGGTTCTTGCATGTTCCTTGGAACATAAGAATTTAAACTTCACACTATTTTTAATTATATACACCTTGCATATTTGCCACCTATGTCGATTTTTCATAATTTGGTGACTTACATATAGGTATTGTTAATACTTAGTTCTAAGAAAACAGTATTTCAAGTGTTATCTTTGTTAAAAACTATGGAACAGCTAGGAGAGCTTGCCATCAATGTCGACTTTTCATTATTTGGTGATTTACACATGCTCATAACCTATAATTACTGCTCATCTAAGGTCACTGGGAAACCGTTACCCATATATTCATATACAGGGTGGCCATAATTAAACTGCAAGTGTTCAAGGGGTGCTGGAGTGAAAACTACCAGGAATATTCCAGTGAAACTTGGTATCTACAAGTTTCAGAACATGCGCAAGTCAAATATTGAAAAAAAAAAAAATCGCCATTTTCAACCGATAGATGGCGCTATACCGTGTTTCAATGCTTATGGACGTCATATGTAAATTTTAAGCCCATCAAACAGTGTAAAAACAAGAGCACATTGAGTAATAATGGTCAATCATGACTCTGAATAAGAAGAAATGTGCATTGTTAGTGAAGATATTCTATCAGAATGGTAGCAATTTTTCAGCTACTCTGAAAGAGTACCGGCGTATAAAACGATTAAGAAGAGGTCCAATGAATGTCAATGAGAATAAATAATGGTTTAATTATTTTCCAAAGCGTCTTTATGTTGACGAATGAATTGTTTAATTTGTAATCTTAATTTATGTTAATTTTTGATTAGATGTTACTGTAAAAATTTAATTACTGAAGTGAATTGCATGGAATTTTGATAAACTGTAAATGATGTTTTTATTGTTTATATGCCTCTTAGAATGTCACTATGCTCTGTCTATCGATTTTGGAAGTTTTATATGCCACCGGTGAGCTTTGAAATACGATACAGCGCCATCTATCGGGTGAAAATGATTTTTTTTGCATATTTGGCTTGCATGTGTTCTGAAACATGTAGATACTAAATTTCACTGGAATATTCTCTGTAGTTTTCTCTCCAGCACCCCTTGAACACTTGCAGTTTAATTATGGCCACCCTGTACATAATCCTTTGCAGATTGCGCAGCGCTGGCAAATATCCAAGCTGTACTATAACTGCTATAATGGCATAGTTAACGCTGCCAAATATTTCTGCAGGTAGCAAAAATTTAAGTTGAACATAACCAGCAGTTTGATTTTGGAAACCTCACATGGCTGTACTTGGTTGCCCTCTTGGCTGTACTCTTGAAAAAATTTAGTTATTAAAGCTCTGAAAATTACACATTTGTTTAATGAAACTACTGTGCATTTAAAATAATTTATTTTTCTTTTATATTTATTTCTTTGTAGTGTTGGTGTTGAAGAAGATCATGAAATGCTTCAGTTTGGAAGCTTGAGAACGGTAATTCTTTTAACATTTTCTGGGTGGCATATTGAATGAGCTTTGATTTATTGCTCTTTTTTGTTTGTATCAGTATGTATAGCATTATGCTAGCATTTGTATATTTTATATAAAATGTTTATTCTTAAAATAAAATACCAAATTTTCATTAATTAATAATAGAAAAAAATCGGTAAAATCTTTGAGTTGATATTATAATTTATTTAGCTTGCATTAAACATTTATTCTTTTATGTTTTAAACTAACAAAATGACAGAAGCTAATTTTCTGTTAAAGAAATCTGGTTTATCCACATTATTTTTGTATGAGATTCATTGCTCATTCTTGATTATTTCTTTTAATATTGCATATTAGTTTTTATATCATAAATTGTGCATCAAAATGTATAACTTGCCATAGCAGTACCTATGTTATAGATACTGTTGAGTGCCAAAAATCTGCAAACGTCCGAAATCTGCACCGCTTTTCTGATGTAAATAATGAAATTCACAGTCATCTGCCAGTGATCAAATTGTTGAAAAGTGTCTTGAATCCAGATAAATATGATTCTGATGATGGTGACTTTGGTAATAATAATAATAAAATCCATTTGATAGAAGTTTAAAGTTAGGAGAAGAATACCTTCAATTTTTAGAACAGCAAAGTTCTGTAGCAAAACAAGATACTATACAATTTGCAAAAATAAATAAAGAAAAGAAAGAAAGAAAGAAACTGAAAGTAGAAAAAATAAAATTTAAAAACAAATCACCATAGAACATGGTTCCAAAATTAGAAAAGGGAATTTTGAAACCATTTGCTTTGCTAGTCTTCATTTAATTTTTTCTGTTTTCTCCTACGCTTTTGTATTTAACGTGAAAACGTACTTTTGACTGTGTTTTTATTTCATTGTTATTATATTCTGCTTTTTTTAAAAAATCAGAATTGTAATGATTTATCTTTTATGGCCCGAAATCTGCAAAATCCTAAAATCTGCACAATGCATGGTCCCAAGCTGTGCGGATTTCTGGCTCTCTACTGTATTTCATTGTTAATTTTTTTTACTTAGTAATATATTATAGAATTATACATTTAATTTTATAATTATTACTTTAATTTATTTGAATGCATCCATTTTGAAAATAACATTTCCGTCTTAGGACCCAATCAACTTCTGAAGATAATAGAAGCTTGGTTCTATTTATCTCCCCCCCCCCTACACACACACACACACATTTTTTATTTGAAGAGCAAGAACAACAAAAAGCTACACATTTTTCTAAATACTACAACATTAAAACTAAACCCACTAAAGCTACAAATATTATTTCCAAAAGTGGCACTGCAGAATTGAGATTAAATTTCATCCCCCCCCTCCCTCACACACACACACACACACATTGACCCATATTGTACATTATATATGGCTGCATTGAAATTATACCTTTGTTAGTTGTTGAATCAGATTTATCATGGTCTTAATGCACTTCAGATAATTAATTAAATGTTATGAAAGTTATTGTAACTAAGCTGGGCCAAATCTTGGTATGGACATTCAGATGTTTGAAGTGATTTTTGACTGGAGCGTCAGGATATCATAAGATTGAATGGTCAACATATTAAAACCTTATTGGCTCAAAGCATTCAAAAATTTCAGTTTAATATCAGAATGTATCTAAAGTAGTGTACACTTTTGCTTTGGCAAACTTTCTCAAAAAATATTTTTAAAGAGAAACCTTTAAAAATGCACATAACAAAACTTGGGATTTCTAATTGCATATTTTCAGTCATTTTGGACGGCCTGTTAAATATCCTTAAAATTTTGAGGGAAAGCTCAAGCTTCCTAAGTCTTTTCAGTTATCAGACTTTGGTCTTAATATTATATTTAAATCAATTAATATTCAAAATTAATTCTTGTTTAGATGTGATAAATTAATGGGTATCTTGTTGAGAAGCTGTATCTAATAACATAGAGTTGAAAGTTTAAACTGCTATTGCATTTTACATAATTATTTTTCTTTCGAAAGTGAAAGCATTTTACAAGGGGAATGTGTGTGTGGGGGGGGAGGGAGGGAGTTTGTCATTATTACAAAGAATGTTAAAATCCTATTAAAAACTCGATCAATGAAATTTCAAGATTTTCCTGGCTTTGCTTGCATTTGCCTATTCTTTCACATTTGGTTTTTTTAGTCTTCCTTTTCATCTCAAATCATTTTCTCCCTCTGTCTCTCAGCTCTTTTCAAAGTTCAAAACACTTTAAAAGGATTATCTATATGCTCCACGTTTCCTCTGCATCTTAGTTATGTAATTATTTTTAGCATGCTGGTAATTCATTGACCTAGGGATAAAAGTACAATAACTTAAAAACTTTGCTATGCTCATCAAGAGCTTTGATCTCTTGATAGCTTTCTTCTTTCTTTTTATTTTATGGAATTCTCACTTTTTTCCTTTTTTAAATGCACCTTGGGTTTCCTCTTTTATTTTTCCCCCCTTTTCTTCACCTTAACCTTTATAACTAGTGCCAATTTTATGGCATATTTCCATTAGTGATTCTTACAAACATAACTAGCCCACAAATTTTAATTTGTAGCAGTATTGATTTATTTTGTCTTATTTTAAAATGTAGAGAACATTTGTTTAAATTATTATCTTTTGAAATTTGAGGTGCTCTGTATCATCTTTTCCACCTAATAATTTAATATCTGGAGGATTGTATGTTTTTTCTTTTTATATTAGTTTTTTCTCCCCTTATCTTTTTTTAAGTTGCAAATTCCTTTTTAGTTATGCTTTGCTTTTTCTGAGTCTTATATTTACTTGGATTTTAATACTCATTTTTGCATGTTTTAGAGTTATAAATCAATAGAAACTGGCACGGTAAGAAATGTAACCCATTTTTCTTATATTAATCAGCTTCTTTTTTAATTATAATAAAATAATTTTCAAATAAGCTATATACAATTTTAACTAACAATTTTTAAGAAAATTAATTTTCATTTCACCTCTTTTTAATATTTTGATCTTTCTTATAATTTTTATTCTAAAATAATGCAGCTTAACTTGGTTATTATTCTTGATATATTTAAATGAATAAATGTAATAAATAGTGAGGTAACCTAATAATTATAAAAAATCTCGTGCTGAATTATAAGTTATAAATTATTTTTTGCAATGACCTTTACAATGAAATTAAGAAAAAATCTAATGCTGAAAATAAAGTTAAAATTTATTTTTGGCAATGAGACTCTCCAATCAAATCATTGAGAGTTTTTTTAGTATAGGGTACTATTTCGCTCAAGCCCAGATTTTTGTCTGCGTGGTATTGTAGACAGCTTTTGTAGACATGAACTGTCATGCTGAAAATCTTTTCAAATGTGTTTGCCAGATACTGTAGAGGAGGAGGGGGCATTAATAAAATGTTGAAAGTTGCACAAGGTTTGCAATTTTTGATAATTGATTGCTAAGTTTGGTACTAAAACGTAACAATTTATTATAAAGGGGCAGTATATTTAGAAAATGCCTGGTGAAGATTGTAAAATAATTTTAGTAGGCGATTTTAATTTAGATTTCAATTCCGAAGAAGTGTTTTATGGAACAGAGAAGACAAATATGGCACACTCACGGATTATGATACCCATTCAAACAGTATTTAAAAATTGGAATATGCTTGGCGAAGGTTGTGAAACAGTTTTAGTAAGCGATTTTAAGATTTCGGTTCCAAAGATGCATTTTATTTAACAAGAAAGGCAAGCACGGCACACTCATGGATTATGATGTCTATTTCAAACAGTATTTAATATGGTGAAGTATAGTTTTAATATGCCTGCCGAAGATTATAAAGCAGTTTCAGTAGGCGAATTTAAGATAGATTTCGATTCCAGAGATGTGTTTTATTGAACAAGAAAGAGTTTATTCCTATTTTAATGCTCCCACTCTTGCCAACCCAAAAAATCCGAGCTTTGCAGTCATGGGTCTCTAGAAGTCATGCACAAGCTTCAACGTTCCCAAAAGAACTAGATGAAAACTAAAGTGAACAAATTAGCAATAAACACACCAATTAAGGAATTTGAAGGCACTTAATTATTAAAACTACATTAATTGGCAACCCAAAATAAATAAATAAATAAGTGATGGAATGCTGTACTTATACAGGGTGTCTACCAGTCTGGAAAATGCCAGGAAAGTGGAAAATAGATCAGGAAACTCTGGAAATTACAAATTGGATCAGGAAAATACTCTGAAATTATAAATTTTCCTTCATCTAAGCATTTCTTGCCAGTTTTTTTTAAATCTCTTCAGAGTCCGAGAGTGAAAAATACTGATAAAGATGGTTTATGTTTAAATAGAATAAATAATTCAGAATGTTTGTGGAGTATGTGGTGCTCACACCTGTTTCACATTCCGTGGTGATGTGTTTCTTGTGACAAAAAAGCCAAAAAGCTATCTGTCTATGACCAGTTATAAAATATAGAAATTTTCCCAAAATTGCTCTTTATTCTTGCAGATTTGAAGTGTAATAGACTAAAAGATGAAACTTTACGGTTGAAATTCGACATCTGCATTTAATATTATCATTTAGATATATCACATAAGTTCTGCTTGTAACACAAGTAGTATTGGCCACTATTAGTGAAATCTGAACTAACTGTATTATCTTACTTGAAACTCTTAGTAAGTTTTTTTTCTATCTAACTTAAGTACACCAGTAATTGTATTACAGTTGAAAATTTATTTCATGTAAGTTGTAAAAAAATGTTACAATATAAAAAGGTAGTTATACTGTTGAGGGATTTCCCAAAGTAAACTGTATCTATGTTCAAGAATTTTTTTCCAGAAGCTCCCGAAAGTCTGGAAAAAGTCAGGAAATTGACTTTCAGAAATTTAGTTGACACCCTGTTATATATTGTTCCAAATCGCCATTTTAATTCTAAATTACGGTTGGCACATAAATGCAAAAAACTGTCATGGTAACTGCATATGTTTAATTATCTCCAGCTTGGTGAGAGTCAGGCTGTTAAAGTAGGAATCAACTCAAAAAAGACAAACACAGCATACTCAGGGATTATCATGCACATTCGAAACAATATGTAAACCGGGGAAGTATAGTTAGAATATACCTGGCGAATATTGTAAAATAGTTTTAGTAGGCAATTTTAAGATTGATTTTGATTCCAAAGATGGCTTTATGGAACAAGGAAGAAAAATATGGTATTCATGAATAATGATACACTTTCCAAATTAATGGAATAAGGAAGAAAAATAGGGATGATACATAAATTACGATACACTTTCAATGTATAGCACTTAAGTGCATATTTAAAATCTGAAAGTGTCACTTTTTTTATATTTCTTCCCTTTTTTAAAAAGCTTGAATGTACAAATCCATTTAGCTTGGACTTTCAACTGCTTCTGTGTAGTGTGTGTGCAAGCAGTGTGCTTATCTTTCAGTAATAATAGCTAAAAAGAAAAATTGCTTTTTCCATTGGAATCACTAGTAATCGTCATGGTGCTCATCCTAGTTGCTGTAAATTGATAAGTCAAAACATAGTTTCGAAATTACGATTTACAATATTTAAATTTTTAATTGCAGTTTTAAGATTGAAAATTAATTGATTTCTATATTTTATGGTAGAGGAAGGAGCTCTGTCCTGCAATATCTTATACAAACAAAATATTAATTTGTTATTTATGGAAACCATATCCCAATATTTCTTGAGAAAGAAATATTAAATTATTTCGCTTTTAGTTTTGACTGCATGTTTGCAATTTTTTGTGATTCAATTTCTTAGTATTTTCAATTTTCCTAGTTATTTATCTGCTTTAAATTAGCCAAGTTTTACTGCATTATTAATTGGTTTTTAATTATTAAATATTCAAGCTAGATATTGAGTAAAATGATCATGTATTTACTAAATTGATCTAATTTTGTTTATTTCTGGCCTCTTTAATAATTTAGCATTTTTAAATTGATGTTAGCTATACATGCATGTGTTTCATAAATGTTTAAGAACTTATTAGAAAATTGTATTTGAATTGTACATTCCTTTATAAAGTTGCTTTAAGTTTCTTATAAAGATGTTAGAATATATTGAATGTACAGTTTTACCCCAAAAATCAGAAGGTTAGGGTCATCATCTGTTTTAATTGATGTACAGCATAAAGAAAGGTACTGTTTTACTTCAATTAATTTTTTCTACTATTTTGTATTGATAAATTTTGTCATAAAGGGTAATCTACATGCAAAAACAAAATCAAAGTTTAAAAAAATTTTAACACTTTTTTACTTTACTCGTTTGTATTTGAATTTACCAGTCAGAATAAGTTGTCAAGCTCCAAAGAGGAAAAGGCATACTAAACACACAGCTTAGCCATATTAATTTTGATAGTGCAGAACCAGAATACATATACACCAATAAATGAATATCAAGTGTTTAATAATATTGAATGCGAAGCAATTTTTATAAAAAGTTAAACTCTAATGTTTGTATTAAGACATTTATAAGAACTCTTTATTCTAAACAATTGCATTTAACTTAACAGTTATAATGGCTTACTTTTTCATGACGTTTGTATTTCAAAGGTATATTTTATGCTAAAGTATGTGTTAGGTGTAGTTTTATGTACAAAATAAAGATTTTTTGGTAGATTACATTATTTGATTTTGAAAAGATAAGGTTTTTTTAGTGTTTTATGAAAATAATTTTATCCACCATGGCTACTATAATTTTCAGTTCTTTAAGAAAGTTGATGCCATTTTAGTCTGTGTTTGCAAATTATCTGTACGACTGCCAGAGATTCCACACTGTATACTCTTCTGAAAACAAATACAACTATTCCTTAAAAAGTAATTTCATTCATCATTATTTAATCATGAACCTTTTTCATAACATTTAATCCCAAACTTGTTTGCAAATTTGTTGAAATTCTAGATTTGTTCAAATAAACACTTTAAGATCATTTGAAGAAATTTCATTTTAATTAATAAATTGGCTCCTTCTTTGAAATATTCAGTAATATTCAAAGCTCTGTGGTGTATACAGAAATGGATAAACATGCTATTTTAGCACCCTTTAAAAGAATTTAATTTTACTACTTTCCTACTTTAAAAAAAAAAGTTCATACATTTTAATCTGTTTAAATGAAAATATAAAATTTTTCAAAAAAGTATTCTTTACTTAAGTTTTAAATTAATAATTAATCCAGTATTATCAAAAATAATGGCTTTATAGAAATCTTAACTGTTCACAAACTCTTCTGGCTTGAAAACAGAACAAGTATATGAATCGGTAATTTCCATTTACATCTAACTTTACTAAATATAGATTTCAAATGAAAAGATTATGTATTCTGAGCAAAAATGTATTGCATTAAATATGAATATAAAGTATTTTGATGTACAATAGGTTTATCAACAATGGACTGTAACTCAAATATTACTTCATTAAGATGGGCCTGCATTGACTTTTCCAAAAAACATAGCTGGCCCACTAGATTCTTGATGTTTTTCCTCCTTGTTGGTGGACAGCAAAGCGAGGGGGGGGTTATAGATTTCTAGTGTTCTAAAATGACTTTGTACAGCTGTACACAATAGATTCACTTGACAGATAAAATTTAGTGATCATGAGAAATCAGGAAACTTGAATTAGACTTGCAGACTTTTCTCTCTTCTCGTGATCACTAAATTTCATCTGTCAAGTGAATCTTTTGTGTACAGCTGTACAAAGTTATAAATATGGAAATTTAATAATATTTGTAAAATGCATTGGCTTTATTATACCGCATTATGGTGTAAACTTTGACACTTTGAGTTTGATTTTTAGTTTAAAGTGGACATAAACAGGAACATAGGGAAAAAAGAAAACCTTGCATCCCTACGATAGTTAATTTCTTCTTAGTAAAAAGAGGTGCCAACTAGTGGCTAAGTGGTTAAGGCGACTGAAACTTGTAGATGACTGAAGTTTGCAAGTCCAGGGTTCTGGCCTACTGCAGTCCTGTCGATATAATGAAGTTTTGGTCATTTCTCTCCAAATATATCCTGAATAAATGGTAAAACTTCTTGAAACATCCTCTGCCAAAGACACCCCCTAGGCAGATACCTCTAGTGTAGGTTTGCTTTAAAACACAATACACATTTTTAATCCTTTCTTTCAAAACATGGGAAAAAAGTCTCTGTTCTTATTCTTAAATATGTTATGTAACCTCTCTCATCTCCAAAAACATAACAAATATATAATTTAATCGTGTTGCACTTATAGCAGCTATATTAACCCATTTATGCCTAGTGTCCCTTTTTTGGGACGGCATTTTCGCTATTAGTCGAAAACGTTATTTATTTTTCCTAGCCTTTATTCATGATTATTGAGCCTCAACTCTACAAAATATTTTAACATGACCAAGTAGGATGTTGATATTTCGATTTTTATGCATAATGATTTTTAAAAAAATCATCCCTTGTTCAAGAAATTCACATCAGAAATTTATCTATTATTTCTATTATCAGTAAAAATCGAAGAAAGTCGCAAAAATATCCAGGCACAAATGGGTTAACATAGCGAATGAGGTATTTTGTTCAATTTTTGTGTTCACTGTAGTCTATTAAAGCGTACAATAGAACCCTTTAACTAGTCCTCTGTCCTAAACATCCCCCCTTGCCCCAAGCAGATGGCTTTTGTGTATCTTTGGTTTAATCAATAACTAATCTTAGAAAAAAGACACATTTCATAATGTATTTCTGTTCAAACGTTGATCCCTACTCCCCAAAAATAACATCTTGCTGTGAATATCTTATATGTATCGATCGACTTACATTCTATTTAGTAAAATACAGTTTTAATAAATAATAAAATATCTTTTTTCTAGACTTCTCAAGTACCAACTCCGACAGACCTTCGAAGTCCACCAGCTGCTCAAGTCTTGAAGACTCCTTATGAAAAAGCCTGGCTGGTGAAAAAGTGGTATAATTTTGATATTCGGTATCCTTTTGGTGATTATGAAAATATACATTAAAAAATGTTTTCTTATCTTAACTAGTTAACATGGAATAATATTATGAATTACATCCTGTGTCTTAACAATTTATAATTCATTTCATTTCAAGTTTCATTTAAAAAAATAAGTTTCTATGTAGTTATTTATGTTCATATTTAAATGCTACTGAATAAAATTAAATAATGTTATCAATTATGATACTGTTGTTTCCTTATCAAAATGCTCAAAATTTTGCATAAAACACCATTTACTAACTCCATGATTTTTTGTTCCCTATTGGCCAATTTGATTCCCCTCCTGACTGTTAGTGTGCTCTGAAATGTCTCCCTGGATCTGAGTTTTTTTTAACCAAAAAGCAAGAAACATTTTTTTTTTCTTACCTTTTACGATAACATTTAAAACCACTCTATTGATTCTTTCCAACTAAAAGAAAATTATAGTTATCATGTGATTTTTCCTTATTTTATTTTAACCAAAAGGAATGCAGCTTGTAACTTAAAAGTTTAGACTTTTTTTTTTCTTGTAAAAGGAAGTAGAGATTAAAAGGTTTTGGAGAGTTGTCCTGAAAAACTGCTTTTATATTTCTATATTCAATGAAAGAAAATCTAATAATTGTCATTAAGCATCCTGACGAACAATGAGAATAAATTATCATAGTTGCCACAGGGCTGTCCATAAATGATGTCACCTTTTTTAAAAAATTTTTTGACCCACCTCCTCTAACAGAGTGTTACACTTAACAATTCCCTCCCCATCCCCACCCGTAGTCGCTTGCCATGCTATATTACGTAAATATATACATGCAGTTCAGAAACAAAGTAGAAAATTATAGACAGTATTTCAAATTTTATTTTTTAATTTTAACTGTATGTTTTAATGACATTTGTGAGCATAACAATAATGATTTGTGTACTTAGTTTGTACGAGATAATGTAAGATTAAGATTTACGTCAAAAAACATAGTATACAGTAGATAGAGGACTTTTTCTAAGTATTTCTGCTACTACCATATTCTCTGAGCAGAATTTACCCTGAATGCCTTTGCCTAGAAAGCCTGAATGAACCAAAATGTGGGATGTCACATTTCTTCTTGTCCCCCTTCCCCTTTTGTCACAAACTGTTACAATTTCACAACCCCACCCCTAACCTCCAAGTGTGACATCATTTGTACACCCCCCCCCAAACTGTCTTGTATTTTAGCAACAGTAATTATAGCATGCACCTAACAGTAATCAAATCTGGACTGATTATATGGGAAGTTTGCGCACTAATATTGAAACACTATTTGTACTGAGTGAGGCCCCACCAAGACCAAATGGATAAGGCACATCCACTTGGATGAAGCGTGAAGATCCATGGTTCTTGCCTACCCTGTGGATGTTTCTAGTGGTCTGGAGTTTTGGGCAGTTTTCTCACGATTTAATGTGAATATACGTTATCCTGTAAAAAGTCCTCCTTCCATGGTACCTAGGCAGATGCTCCTTGTGTAGGTTAGCCTTAATACGCAGTTGTTCTGATTGAAGTTCCAACTCTTGAGGCTGTTTGTGCTAAGTTCATGAGTTCATTTGTATCTTATTTTTTGTGATGATGGATGGAGAAGGTTTTGATTGCATTATTTTCCATACATTTTTGTTGTTTAATATTTCTTACCTCATCGATTTTTATTTATTTATTTATTTTTAGAGACCATACTACATACCTAGATCAATACTGTCACAACTCAAAAAATCATAAATTTGAATTAAGATCATAAGGACATCGACATGGATGTAGAAATGAATAAGTAAAATTTAATTAAATGATAAAAGCATTCTAAAAGTTGTCACTTGACAATTAATAAAATCTTGTTTTTCATCTTTTAAGCTGTGACATTCTTCTTGCATCTGATATGTTTTAGCTTTAGTGTTGATGCTTATACATCGCTTTTGTATACTTGGTTTTAAGAGACATTTTCAAATTAAAAATTCTGTTTTCATGCTATATCTCTCTAAAATAATTTATTCAGCATTTATTAATTTAACTAATGTAAAAATAATTTTTTAAATGAGGAAAAACTATGTACTTGGTTCTAATAATTTATTTTTATTTGCACATAAAATGTCATCAACAGGGATGAGATTCTTCAGCTTTTTAGCTGATTTCAGCTTTTTGTGAATATAGAGGAAATCACTTTTTTGTCTTTTTTCTCTGAAAATTCTGTTTTTTCTGTAAATTTCTGATTGTAGTTATTAGTTAACTGTGTGATATTTTTATCTTCTAGCATGCTCCAATGTTTTTCTTCTCTTAAAACTTCTTTCACATTAATTAGATATAAATATTACATGTACAAATTTTTGCTCTCGTATGATTTCAGCTTTTTTGCTCTTTTGCCAATCTCATCCCTGCATCAAAATTAGATAATTCTTTAACCATTTCTCTTAAGCTATATGAAGCCACTTTTGACACACAGCAGACCTACTTTGATAGAAACTTTGCCATCATTTTGTAATTCAATTGCCAGGATTCTTACTAGCACACAGCAGCTTTCAAATGTAAGATATTCTTTCATTTTAATTCTTATTATTAAGTTTTTTAATTAAATTCAATTATTTATAAAATTGTCTTAATTTGAATTTCAATGCGGATAAGCAAAAGTGAGTACAAAAAGTATTTTTTTTTTTTTAAATCTGGAGTGACTCTACTCGATTTTTCAAACACTTTATGGTTACCAAACTTATTCAACAATATACTAAAATGTATTTGCAATAATTTTAGCTGTACAGTTTAGTATTGTTATGTAGCTTGTGTTTTACTATTGTAGTATGCTGTAATGTATATGAAAGTAGTATTATCTTTCTAAAATAACTATATATCCTATACTCATAAAAACCTACAGTTTGTGAAGCAGTCATTTACAATTTGCCTACCAAATTTGGACTCAAAACTTTGACCAATAATATATGCACCTAATTTGAATTCTGGTGCTCTAGTTTGAACTCTGGTGCTCTCTGGTGCTCTGAATAATATATGCTCTAATTTGAACTCTCAATCACTATAATGTATGAGAATTATTTAATTATCTTCTGTAACACTGTCAATATACTATCCGTTCCACATGCACCAGGATCTATGCAGGTCATGTAACCATGACCTATAATATACATACTCAATTTGGGCTCAAGCAAATGCACCATAAGTTGGTTATTTTTAACAGTTCTTCATAATAGAAAAATACTAAAATATTGTTTGGACTTTGGTGAGGATGATTGGAAAACTTATTCGTGAAAAAGGAAACAGTATGTTAACTTTAAATGTTTTACAAAGACTTAAAATTAATAAAAATAATAGTTTAAAAAATTGTAATTCTGCTAAATATTAATAGAATATTCAATTTATTTTCACATATCTCTTAACACAATCAGCAATAGTAAAAAATCTGGAGTGACTCCACTTGACTTTCCAAACACTTGCGATTAAGATCATTACCAAGCATTTAAATAAATTTTAATCGATGAATAATTCAAACATATATATCAAACTGAAGCTCAATTGAATGCGCCCTTTAAACGCTAGCACACTTTCAATGATTTCTCCCTATAGGCCATAATGTAAAAGAAATCTTTGTCGTAGCTCTGTAGAAAAACTATGACTAAGTCCTATACACACCAAAATCAATACCGATCTTGCGACAGTAGTTTATAACATATATACCCAATTTGAGCTCAGTCAAATGCCCCGTTTAGGAGCTATCATGTTCACTCACATACACAGACATGCACACATACATCTCTTAAAAATAGCATCAATAAATTCAGAAGACCTCAAAACGTGTAAATACACCAAAATCTCGAAGTTGAATTTTTTCGAGATTACAATACTTTCCTTACATGGTACATGTTCGGAAAGTAAAAATGGAGGCGTTTTATTAAAATATAATGACAATTTGTACCTTTCATTGAAACGATATAAAAGTACATCCTCTCATGTTCGCAAAGTGTTCATACTCACTTCTTTTGGTAAACCAAAAAACGGGCACACATGGGATTGTCTGGTAGTCGCCATTATTCACTATTTAGCATAACCCTACTTAATGATAATAAACATAATGAGCTGATCTCACCTGCTGCTGACAGCAGATTGATGTATTAGAATGAGAATAAAATTGGGACAAGAAGCTGTGCTGCCCAGATGGATGGCACCAGATACAATGTCAGCAAGTCTCATGATTTGCTACCCCAATTAACACACTTTCTGTTACTATCCCATGCATTTATTGATTATGAAAGAAGAAATGTCAAAATATGTAATGAAACAATTGTTTCATTAGGTTTTTCTAGCAAGCTGGATGTGTTTTTAAAAAATGATGAAGTCGAATTTTGGTTAATTTTTAAACCTTATGGCCTATGCATCACCTAAAAAAACTGCAAAAGAATATAAATATTTTTAAAGGTACAGTGAAACCTCCTTTAACTGCCACCTCTGAAAACCGGCTTGATATCAGAGGTACCAAATGTGCTTTGTAGGATTAACTTTAAAGATAGCCTCTGAAAAGCGAATTCTGAACAATGGCCACCAGTCATTTCACACACACAAAAAAAAAAAAATCTTAACCATCATCCAAATGCATTCCCCAGCCCCCTCCCTTCTCAACTCAAAGTGTGGACAATGTAAAATTTATTTGCCACACCATAAAGTAAACCCACTTCTAATAATATCTAGTGGCACAACTGCAGTTTAAGATCACCCAGGGCAAACCTTAATTTTGATGTCCCCGTCCAGATTGTGCTCGTGGGACATGTTCCAATTGCCTCTTGCAAGCTGTGGGCCTGCTAATATCGAAACATATTCTGATGTTCTTACAAACTTTTGGGATATACAGAAAAACTGCAAAAAGACAATTTTTTTTAATGTAAATTAAAATAAATGAGTATTATAGAAAATAAAATAACATATTTGTGTCCATATTATTAACTTTTTTATTTTGATGTTTTTAAATATTAAACCTCTAAACAGCAACCACCTCTGAAGAATGGTCACTTTTGAATAGTCTCACGGATGGCCGTTATTCAGAGGTTTCAGTGCACATGAAAAGAATGTTAAAAAGAAGCATATGAATTGCAATAGAACAAAAATCAATATCTGTATTTCAGTATATATATATATATATATATATGTGTGTGTGTGTAATAATAAAATAAACTTTTCTAATTCAATTTAATGTCATCTGAAAAAACCCTCTTTCTCTGCTACTCTTACTGTAAAGTTCATTTCTCGGCCATACAAATATTATGTTCAGAGACAATTTTTGGAGTTCGATATCCAACAAGGAGTAAAATTGTTGAATTAGATGTATCTGCAGTTTTCTGCGGTTTCGTTACTGCGCTCTTTAGGAACTCCTAAGTAAGCAAATATTTCTCATGCCTTGATTGACAATCTAGTTAACTAATTATGTTTGAGCATAACGCCTTCGCGATCATGCTGTGTCCTGCCAGCAGGTGTAGTAACTAGGAGTATTTAAATAAGAGCACAAAAGTTTCAGGAGCTTTAGTCTTTTCCGGAGCTTTTAGAGACTACGATGTAAAAAGATAGCCTCGGAGCTAAAAGGTCGCCGGCCCAACTCCTGCCCTCTGTCCGAACTTTGAAATAAACTATTCAACCTAGAAGCCTGGTGTGGTGTCTAGGATATTTTAACAAGAGATGGCGTAACGCCATTCTTTACATATATATATTTAAATTTTTTTATTTTTTTTCAAATTTTGAAGGTCATGCGCAACCTAAAGATATAAATATTTATATTTCTATATTGTTTTTCTCAAATTGAGCATGCCAAAGTACAACTTTTTTTTGTTATTAAAGTCGCTTATCTAAAAAACTCATTTTTTGGCCCACTGTAATGTACATACAAACATCAATCACTGTAAAAATAACATAAATAATGAATTCAGATTAATTCAAAATGTGTAAATACATTAAAATATCAGTCAGTTTTTCATTATTACAATACTTTCCTTACATGGTAGAAGTTCAGAAAGCAGAATATCACTTGCCTACAATAAATGGTCAGTATTTATAATAACTCAGTAGTACAGTAATTTAATGCTAATACAGTATTATGATGTTGACAATGTCCAGATATTAACTAGAGACAATGATTTTATCCTGTATTGGGTTAGCCCATAATGTATTTTTGCTATTACATGAATTAAAGTCAGGGTAAGGGTTTAATATACCTGCACCAAATTGCTGTTAAAGCAAATAATAAAATGACATTGTTTAATGCTAGTTTTAAAAGGGGGTGTTAGTTTTAAAAAGGGGTGGGTTTTTTTTTTTTTTTTTTTTTTTTTTTTTTTAAGAAGCTATCATAGAAGTGATAACTGAACATATTCAGCATATTATGCTTCATGTGTTCAATAAAGGCAAATATGAAATAGAAAGAATAAGTAATATTAATGCATTATAGTTATAACTGTTTGTCTAAACTGTTGTGTACAAAAAAATGGGTAAAGATTAAAATAAGTTACAATATAACCTAATATTTAAAATCTGCTTTACAAATATATGCTTAATTTAATCCACTTCTAATTAATTAAAAAAATTATTGTTTGTTGTAAGAAATATAGAATATGGAATGACTCCACTTGAATTTTTGAACACTTGATCTTTACTAGTCTTTAAATAAATTTGATTAAACTCAGTCAAATGCAGTGATCAGACACTAGTGCACTTTAAAAAATTTGCATCTATAGGCAATAATGTATAAGAATTCTTTTTTGCAGCCCTATAGATAAACTATAAGCACTACACCGACCAAAATCTATACTAGACTGTGTAATGGTGATCTGTAATATACATGCCAAATTTGAATTTATTTGAATTCACCATTTAGACACCAACATACTTTAAATTATTTGTGTCCACAGGCCATAAGTTAAAGAATTCCTTTTTACAACCCTGTAAACAAACTATCGGCTAGACACACACCAAAATCTATGGAAGTCATGTGACTGACCTTTTCATTATACACATACCCAATTTGTGCTCAATTCAATATACATACTCAGTTTGCACCCAATGGAATACATCATTTAGACACTAGTGTACTTCGAAGAATTTCTATCCATACACCCTAATGCAAAAGAATTATTTTCTGTAGTCCTGTAAAAAAGTATGTCTTATACCCACCAAAATCAATAATGGCCATGGTGAGGGTAGTCTATAATACATAGACCAAATTTGAACTCAGTCGAATGCACTGTTTAAAAGCTATCATTCTCATTCACATACATCACCATAAATTGCAAATCAAATTTTTCAGATTTCTACATTTTCCTTTCATTGTACATGTTCGGAAAGTAATAAAAGAAAAATAACTGTGTTCCCGAACACATCGGTATGTTTTACGTGAATACGTATGTAATGAGTAATATTTTCTTTGAGTTTCATCAGGCTCAGAAAAAAAAAAAACAAGTAAACTAGTAATTACTATGTTATAACTTTATTAATGATAGGTCTGTGATACAAAAAGTATGAAATAAATGGCATGCAGAATACATTGAGATTTTTGGTGAACATTAAATCAATACAGGTATTATCTAGCATTGTTGGAGAAGTTTCTATGTAAGACAAATTAAACTCACTGAGAATGAATCGGGATATGAGTGGTCCTGCAAGACATTAACATAAAAGTCTCCGACCCTCATGATTGGTGTTGTGAGATCTGCCTCGTATTCAGGTATAATCTTAGAGATGTTTTTAGAGTACTTTAACAGCTTATTACTGTGACATATTTTTGTTAACACAGTGCCCTGATCAGAATTGATTGTTGACAAATGCAGGGATGTGCCAATCTGCTACAAAAAGATCATTTTTGGACATTTTTGCTCCAAATTCAGCAAAACTGCTACATTTTTAATTTTTCCATATATGTTTAAACGTTTGTAAATCTCCCAAATTTTTACAAAAGTCATCACACATTCTAAGCATTCTAATTTCAATCTTTCTCTATTAATCTTAAAAATGAATATTTTTTCTTTGGCATCCCTTTGCTTAAACCTACAATGCCTTAAGAGTAAAAATTGACCTCTGTTTTAAATTTAATTTTATATAAATTTGTAATTTTTTGTTACCAAATTTTTTATTGGCTGCTGATGGTAGTTAACCCATTTGTGCCCAGATATTTTTGAGACTTCCTTTGATTTTTGCTAATACCAGCAATAATAGATAAATTTCTGATGTCAACTTGGGCAAGGGATGATTTCTTTTAAAATCATTATGTATAAAAATTGAAATGTCAACATCCTACTGGGTGTTAAAATATTATGCGAGTTGAGGTTCTATACTCGTGAATAAAGACAAATATTGTATTTTTGATTTAAAATAGATATTTTGTATAGCAATATATAAAATAACTGAATTTTTTATTTATTTCATAAGCTTCTGATCCCCCCCCCCCCAAAAAAAAAATTGGTTCTTGTTATAAGCTAAAAGTTTTTAAGAACCTCCTTAATTTTCATTTTTTTGATTGGCATTCTTTAATGACTTAATTTTGAATTTCAAAATTGACATTCTTATGCTCCAAAAGTGACTTTTTCTTGCTCTAAATTACTCCACTAATCTGTTTTTCTTGCTCCAAATTGCTTCAAAAATGTCTTTTTTCTTGCTCCACAAATTGCTCCAAAATTTAATTTCAGCTGGCACATCCCTGCAAATGTAGTAGTGAAACATTCACTAGCTTCTACCCAATGTGTCTTCATAATCAATCACATACAATCAATATCTATCAAGTCCAGAGTTGATCTAGAAGTGGTTACATCACCCACTTACATAGGCTTGGGGATCGCAGCTACAGATGTAGTAATACTGTTATTTCTCCACTTGGAAGCCTTCATTCTTTTAAGTTCCTGGCACCACTTCACGCTACACACCATAGGACAGATGATAGAAATGTCATATGGTGTTTTACGAGTATTACTGGATTGCTCTTGAGAAGCCCTTTCCAACCATTAACATTCTTTATATTTTTGTTTGACTTTTCGATGAGTATAGGCTGGCATTGCATTATTTATTTTAATTTTTTACTTTAACACTATCTATATTCACTATAACTATTTAAGACTAATGTTTAATAGATGCAGTCAATAGATCTTGACGAGAGCTGATGATTAAAACACAGACAAACATTCTAGCTTATCTGAGTCAAAATTTATACTAAGCAGATATAATGTGATGCAGTTAAGTGGCCTCGAAATGGCAGCACTTCCCCTTCTGCTGCAAGCAATGAGTCACAGTCCTCACTCAATGTAACAAATTCTTTGATCCTTTAGTTATCGAGTGCTGTAATTAAATTTTGGATGTAGATGATAGATATCCAGCTGCAACACAAACTGTATCCCCCCAATTTCTTTATTAATTTTCTAAATTGCCTCCCATGTTTTATATTTTTGCTCAAAAACTTATTTTTTACTTCCTTTTAAAAGTAAAAGAAAGTATAGTCATTGCAAAGAATTTTGTATTCAGATTTTGACCTTCTCTACATTTTTTTTTTTATAAGTTTATGACTGGTGTCTCAACGTATGCATATATATACATGTATATATGCATGCAGAATCTGTTTTTTAATAACCATGAATTCATTTTGACTTGTTAATTCATCATCTGTTCATATGCATGTATCTATGTAACTTGCATAACTCAAAAACTATTCAGCGTAGAATATTGAAATTTTATATTTAAGACTGTTGTAGTATCTAGTTGTACAGCTCCCTTTTTGATTGCAGTTGACTGAGTCATTTATGAATAGTGTCATGAAAAAGATTTTCAATACATTAAAGTCTATGCACGGCTTCAATTCATTGTGGTCATACAAGTCTGTAGGCAGTCATTATTTAGGTCACTCCCAAAATCTTGCTAACTGTCACCAATCTTTGTGAGTTTTGGCAAAATGTCACCAAATTTGGCATCAAAATATGCT
The DNA here is from genome assembly GCA_038373885.1 of Cheiracanthium punctorium. Taxonomy (NCBI): domain Eukaryota; kingdom Metazoa; phylum Arthropoda; class Arachnida; order Araneae; family Cheiracanthiidae; genus Cheiracanthium; species Cheiracanthium punctorium. Next base: position 658,673 of record JAWZYV010014794.1, read on the forward strand.
TTTAAAACTGAACCCAGTATGCGAGAGCTCTTATATTTGTTTAAAAAATCTCCAAACATTAATACTATTGAATTTTCATATCATTCAAATAAAATAAATTTGAATGAAGTGCATCAAAAATTTATTTACAGAATCATTTAGAAGACTTTCAATACATTAAAATCTGTAGCCTCCTTCAAAGTGTTTGGACAATCATTGCTTGTGCCACGCCCACAATATCTCCAATACTTTTTGTAATTTCCATGCATTATCACAAGAGAATCATTAGTTCATGATAAGTATTTCATTAAGTATGATTATATGAAATGTGTTCAACCTTTTTTTTATAACCCTGTATATATATAAAGTAAAACACAAAGAATATTACTGCAAAAATGACATACTCCATAGGAAAAATAAATAAATACAAAGTATATCAGCAGAATCAGAGGGCCAAAATGGTATGAATATCGAAATACAATGAACAGTACTATACAAGAATGAATGGAATGGAAATTATAACCTCTGGAACTCTCTTCAGGGGCCTTACCCAGAGGATTATATTTAAAAACAACAAAATAGTAGGATTTTGGTTGTGTGGCATAGATATTCTATCCCCACATTTAGGCCTTATCCTTCTATAGAAAAAAAGAAAATAAATACATAATTAATTAGAAAGCAAAATAATTAAAAAACACTGCAAAACAGATGTACCCAACAGCAATAATGTGTATATATATATATATATATATATATATATATATATATATATATATATATATCGGGGATCTGTCCAGACTTTTCAGACAGCCCTGTTTTTGTGAAATTGGGAAAAATTGCTCATAATTTTGTGAATCTGAAATTAGCATTAAATCAGGTTTTCTAGCCAGGATCCTCTTTTTGTAAAAAGAGGGCCCTCTTTTTATGAATTTGTGAAAAATATACAATTTTACAAATCTGAATTTCAAAACTATACATGTATGCATGTATATAAATATCTACAGATTTTTATAAATAAACAGATGTGTATAGATTAATGTATATAGGTTTATATAACTACGATTTGCGAGAAATAATTATTAATTTTGGAAATAAACTCAGATTTGTGCAGGATCTGCTTTTCATAGAAAGAATTTTTTGAAGGCTCCGCTTTTAAAATGAAAAATATTGTGAAGGGTTTGTTTTTAAAATGAAAATTATTGTGAAGGGTCCATTTTTAAGATAAATATTTTGTTAAGGAATTGTTAACAGACCCAAATTTCTCCTAAAAAGACCCCTGTATATACAGGGTGTCCAAAAAGGGGGTAACGGGCTTTAATTCTTTATCTATTAGAGGTAAGTGGCCAGTGTAAATTGAAAAAAATGTTCAAAACAAGGTCGGAAAAAAGACTCGGTTAAGATAAAGTTCCTTTTATCTGAACCAAAAAGTTACTTTTTTAATTTTTATATGGCCCCTGTACCCCAATTAGTAAAATGTACCTCAAACACTAATGAGGTGATAATGTACCAAATTTGAACCTTTCATCATACATCACAGAGATATCTTTAAAGAAAGATGATCAGCGACTATACATGATTTTGAATGTTAACATTTATTGACAGAGTGGAAAAAAAAAAATTTTCTTTCATAATTTCTGTATGACCTCTGAAATGTGATCATTTGACGTGACTTTTTCCCTTAGAGAGCCATTGAAAAGTGGTTTAAGTCAGCATTATAGTTATCATATCTCTGACACTTTTTAAGGTATAATTGTTAAAATTTGTATATCACCTCATGAGTGTAGGGGGCACATTTTACTAACTGAGAATTTTTTTGTATGTGGGCCGTATACAAATTTTAAAAGTGTAACTTTTAGAAAATTAACAAGAGGAATATTTTCTTAACGTAGTCTTACTTCTGACCTTATTTTGAATGATTTACTCATTTACATTGTCCTCTTATCTCTAATAGATTAAGAATTAAAGCCCATTACCACCTTTCTAGGACACCCTGTAAATAGATATATTACATGCATATGTTCATTTTTATTTGCGTTGATTCTCCAATTGATGTATTTCTGGAATGCTCGAAATATGATTCGACATAGGTGTGTAAAATGTTAATGATGATCAGTATTGGTATGGTACTTGCAAATTATGTGCACTTTGTAATATCATAGCCTAGAAATTTATCAAAAATCTTCTGGAAAACTTAAAAATATCACGAAATTTATCTTTTGAAATTGAGTGACAATCCGGTATTAATCTAATTACAAGAAGCAGATGTAGCTATCAAGAAGTCGACATTACTTTTAATGTATTTATACAGTTTAGTATTCTTCTTCTATATTATTCTGAACTTCTATTGTAATGTTCCTTTGGTTTTTTTTTTTAGGAGGAAACCACTAGAGGAGATGATGAGGATTCAGATGCAGATTTGTGTCTTGATGAAAATATTCCTTATGGCGATAGATCAAATGGGCATCCTGGTGTGGCTACGGTAATCAATATTTTAGAAACTGTGTACAGTTCACTTAGGATATGAAATTAAGATTCAAAACATTATCATTAACATTAAAAATATAAATAAAAGCTTTGTGCATAGTTTTTCTTTTTAGTGTTACAAGTTACAATTCATTCTGAAACAATAATTATCTGTTTTCATTGTTTATGACATTTGAACCTTGTAATTAATATTTTAATTTTATGTTAAGTAACTGTGTTTGATTTGAATTGATAATATGCAGCATATTTTCATAAATTAAAAAATGTTCTTATTAATTAAATCATTTATTAAAATCAACATATAAGAATTTTTATTTTCAAGAATCCTTTATCATTAAAGCTAGGTTTTGTTGAGATAGTGAGAGAGGGGATGATAACATTTATTTCTCATTAAAAATAAGCAATTGTTTCACTATTCGCTATTTAACAGATTTTTGATTGAAAACTTTTACACTGAGTATGAAGTATGAATATTGCAACATTTTATAAGCTTAATAGCAATGTGGTACACCACTTGAAATTACTCAATTTATAAAAGCCTACTTTCATCCTCAAGAAGAGGGCCTGTCTTATATGCATTGAAAGCACATAATATTTTATTTCTTGTAGTTGTAGTGTTGTGTTCTGTTAAAAAAAATATATATGTATGTATATAAAATTTAAAATATCTTTCATGAAAATGTACCGCAGTTTTCTTTTGTAAAACTTGTGAATGTAACATTTCTTGTGAAAATGTTACAATGAGTTTTTTGAAATTGTTTCATTTGTAGGTTGAATTGGAATTTCCGTAGTTTTGCTGATGCAAAGAACTCTGGTAAAATTAGACTTCTAAAGACATATTGCACTGCTATCACATAAAATATAGACATTTAGTTTTTCTTGAATATTGGTACTTCTCCTATTAGTATTGCATAGTAATATGTTAGATAGAATAAAGTACGTGAGTAAGAAAACTTGTGATTCCCTGGTGAACGAATACTAAGGATTGTGAGACATTTTTCAGGCTATTTAACAAGCAAAATTCCTTTACTCAGGTTTGCCTCAAAATGTGCTGAACCTGCTTTCCCAATAACAAAGCATGCTTTTCTTAACTTCCTGAAGCTCATATATTAAACTGTTTTAGAAAGTAAACACTGATAATCTAGTATTTTGATTTTGGTTTACTAATTGAATGATTTTTCTCATTAAATGTATTGCGAGGAAGAAAAAGATTCTACAGATAGTGTTGTATAAAATATAGTTTATTAATACATCTGAAAATTTAACTTTGTTCACAGAAGTTTTGAGCTAGTAAATTAATATATATATATTGGGGAGGGGGTAATTAACCAATTAATAAAAATGTAATCCCTTGTAAATATCCCCAAGCCATTTTTTTAATTAAAAAATCAACTATTTTGCTGTTTCATATCTAAAAATTTAAATTTATTTTGAATAATATACCTGATTGTGATATATAAGAAAATCTATTTAAAATTCTAAATGGATGTACAGTAAAAGAAGAAAAAGTTCTGTTTGTTGTTATAATATGTTACAATACTACCTTATGGGAATTCATTTTCATTGAAACAGTATCAATAACTTAACAGATTATAAAATTTAATTTAGTGAATAATTAATATGCAAAAAATATTGTGCATCCATTTTTCAAAATATGATGTATTTATTTTACTTACATTTAAATTACTTATTTTAACTGGAGAATGAGGTAAGAATATATCCCAACAATCTTTTGTAAAAAAATTTGAAAATTTGCGAACCCCCCCCCCCCTTCCAAATAATAAATTTTAAAAACATACTTGAAAAGAGAGAGAGAAGATTAAGTACATATCATTTTATATTGCTTTAAATATTAAAACAAGACTATTTTTGACATAATCATTTTAAAGTACAACAAATGTCTGTAAATTAATGCCCTCTGGTCTGTGACTATAAGAAATTTTGGTTTGTTCACTAAGGAATCTGTAGTAATGCTTCTGAATTCCATAAAGTGTTGAAAAATGGTTTTATTTCAGTAATACATATTTTTCATGAAGTGAAACAGCATTGTAATTAATCTGCTGCTTTTCAGCTATCAGTTGAGAGAATTGTAACTTTTTAATAATTTTCCAGGTTGGGCACTAAATGTAACATCTGCTTTAGTTTCAATTTTAGAAATGCATTAAAAATAATAAATGAAATTAAAAATCATTGACTTAAGACATAACTCTTAACAAAATCATATGAAGTTAAAATATAATCTTCATCCCCCCCCCTCCCCAAAAAAAAGGCTCTTTTTTTGCAATCGATATGTTCATGTACTACTCACATTTATTTTCAATTCAGCTCTTTCAGTTTAATTTTCCTTTGCTTTAAACTATTTAGAGCTACAAATGTCAATTTTACACTTTCTTCTGAATGGTAATATTAAGAAAAGCCATATCATACTTTGAGTTACATACGTATGAGTTGCAACTCATACATATGAGTTGTAAAAAATTTAGAAAAGAATCAATAAATTAAAATTGGTATCTAAAGGGGGGGTGTAAATTTGATATAAGTAACTGTTCATTACTCTGTAATTCTGTTTGTTATGAAATAAATTGCATTTTTCGTTTTTTGAAGAAGTTAAACTATTTTTGGCATAATCTAATCACCTTATAATAATTTTTAATTAAGATATTTTCTGAACTTGCTGTTCCAAAGAGAATTTCAATAGGTAAATTAAGTTTTGTATCCAAAATTAAAAAAATTAAAGAAATCATTTAGAAGTAGTCTATATTAAAAAAAAAAAAATAAATTCAAATAACAAAATGTTTGCCTTTTTTATTTTAAACAAATTTATATAACTAGGGGCCAAGGCCCCCAGACTCACTACGCTCGCTTTTTGTATGAGGCATTCAGCCCCTAATAAGGCTTATTCGTAAAAAAGACATAATTTCAACAGACAAAACCCGAAGATTGGATCAGATAGAATGTTACTGAGCTACACATTGCTTGGTTCTTGCATGTTCATTGGTACATAAAAATTTAAACTTCACACTACAGTAGACCCCCTCCCCCTCATAACACAGGAGATATTTTGTCATGGGAATCCGTGTTGTACGGGTCCTGAGCTATACTCCACATAGAGTGCGGACTCCGCTTATAATCGCTGGAAAAATTATTTGCACTCCTCAGAAACACAATGATATTTAATGTTGCCATTCAAAAGTTATATTAATTAGGAACTAAAGCATAATAAAATCAGAACATCTATTTCAGCTGTATTTTTAATAATGTAAAACCTATTAGACACCTTGCGAATTTGCCACCCATGGCGATTTTTCATTATTTGGCGACTTGCGTACATGTAAAGTTAACAAAAGCTACGGAACAGATAGGAAAGCTTGCCACCAATGGCGACTTTTCATTATTTGGCGATTTACACATGCTCACAACCTATAATGACTGTTCATTTAAGGTTAACGGAAAACCTTTATCCATATTTTCATTTACATAATCGTTTGCAGATTGGCATACTTAGCACCTCGAATTCTACCATCTCGTCGCGCTAGCAAATTCCAAAGTGTACTATAACTGCTATAATGGCATAGTTAACGTTGCCAAATAGTTCTACTGGTAGCAAATAATCCAGCTGGACCGAACCGGCTTTAAAATAATCTGCATTTTAATTATTTTTCATTTTCAAGATATTAGTTATTCTGTTTTGAAAAAACGAATAATCGCTAATTCTAAACTCCTGTTGTCTAAGTGAACTTACTATTTGAAAATTGTCAACTTTGTGTAACACATTTTGAGTTACTTATTTCATATAGTTTTTATTTTGGCGTAAAATGGGCGTAATTCTAACTCATGTTTGTAAATTTCATGCGATTCTAGATACTTGGAAACGCTTTGTTGCAAAGGAATGAATGATTTTATGCCAAATCTGGCAACCATTATGTTTATTTTTTCAGCTTTTTATTAATATCTTCTAAAATAATTTGATTTTCGAAGTTTAAGTCAACTTAGCAGGTTCCTCGGAATTTTTTGAATCTGTGGGCACCCTAGACGAAACTCAAATCCCCATGGTTTAGGAGGAGATAGGCCAACAAGCTTTAGCGGCAACAGCGGCCTTTACTTTTTTTTAGAATAGAGAGATTCAAGATGGTCTATTAATCATTTATTTTCAGTAATTACTAAATTTAATTGCAGCAATGGTTGCAGTTTGATTTAGCAACACTCATATTTTTATTTAAAAAAGTTTTATCTTATTTACTGCTTAAAAAGTTTAATGTTAAGAATACAATTTTTTTTTTTTTTGTCTTCTTTTTTAAATAGTTAAATAAAAGGCAGCTATAGATAAACTTTTGTGATTCAGAGTATGGAGATTCAAAATAGTTGAACAGTTCACTAAATATTTACCTTAAAATATTTCCAAAATAACTTGTTTCTTAAAAGACGTCATTAACAAAATGTAATTTTTGCTTACTAATAAAACTAGTTAACTACTTTTTAAATTTTTTTCTTATAGGTTTATTTTTTAAACATTGCTTTGAAATTTTGAAACATTGTCACTTAGAAAAATATTATAGTGAAATTATTTGTTATTATTGTTCAAGAATCCTCTTAGAAATTTCTTTTTACTATTTCCTTGAAAAGATTACAATGAATTTTGCATACCTACTGAAAACTACAGTTTACCTCATTATCCTATTATCCTGACAAATATTCATGTCATCAGTTTTTGTATCATTTTTATCCTTGTGTTTTTGTATCATACGTATATCCTCCTAATGGATTAGGGATATTTTTCATTTTTTTATGTAACCTGTATTTTAGTGTGATAGTGTTAAACTGCACTATCAGACTTGACATAAATCTGAGAGTTCAAGTTAAAAAATAATCATGAACAGAATTTTTTAACATTCTCAACTTAAAAATGGAAAATAATTTCTTTTTTTCAAAAAATATCATTTGATTGGCCAAGTATCCAATCCTGTTTTAATTAATAAAGCTTATACTTTGTAAACTTGAACATTTAAATAAATGCTGACAAATCCTTCTTAAGTGTGCGATTAAGGACTAAAAAATGTTCATAACACTAACTTCTGAGAAATTTGAGTTACTAAAATACCTTTTTGAGTGTCATTAAACAAAAAAAAAAAAAGGCCGGAGTAATATCGATTTTTCCTCCTTTAACCTTCTCGATGTGTAATTTTTATCAAGATAGGTTTAAAAAATGCACATTTCTTTTATTACTTATTTCATATTGACATAATGTTTAAAGTTGAACTATGTAGAAAAAAAATTCTTAAAAACAATATTTTTGTAATATAGAATTAAATCGTAAAAAAGGTCTTCAGAAAACTAAACCTGAAGAATAATTATCTAAACAAAATCCTCAAAATTGATCTTTGTTAAATAATGATTTAATTTAGGAAATACAAAGGTAAAAGATATATATTAGTCAAAAATCTGCTAAATATTCCCAAACGTTTGCTGGAAATAAAGTTCACTACAATAAATTACCAATCTTCAGATCCATTACTGTCTGGGGAGGAAATCTGAGAAATCATCACTGTTGTCTCTATAACTACATAGTCAGAACTCCTATCAATGTTGAAAATGTCAGCAGGAACATGGTTTTTATTACTCTCAAAACATGTATTCTGGGACATCTTAGCTTTCAAAAGAGTGAGCGAAATGCTTACAAAAAAGCTTGTGAACTTCATAGAAATATGGAAAACTATCACCATCTGTTAACCCAGACTTGAATCAATAATTAAACATCGCAGAAAAGCCCAAATGAATCACTGAATGAGGAAAAAGTGAATTGTGCATTTAAATAAATGAAACAAATATGCCCCATAGAAAATTTCGGGTTTTGCAGATTTTGCTACTTTTACATTGCTCACAGAAATAGTGGGATGCACAGCAGGTGAGTTATTGAAATGAAAATTTTTTTCTTTCACATGATTTTTACCCTTGAACATTATTTTAAGTCAATAGGACATTTTATATTCATCTAAAACAAGAGAATTAGAACAGAGATATTTGTCTAAAATACCATCATGATATTGTATCTTAGAAAGATCTTGTTGTATCTATCGAAATATATAAAGATGCTATCCCACCATCAGATGCAACAATTTTAGAAATTGTGGAAGAGATGAATTGGATGAATATACAGTTGGCTCTCTGTTTAACGACACTCTACATAATATGATCTCTATTTAAAGGCAATATTTCACAGGCCCAGCCCTTGCGACATAAAAAGTTTCTATTCAAAGGTGATTTTCTTTCTGTTCAATGACAATGATAACAGCATTCTGGAAAGAAGTTTCTACATTCACAATAGGAAACCGCTTTCGCATTCCTGGAATTCACATTGAAGAACTTAGAACCACTTTTAAAGTGGAACTGCAACGCATGGATGTAGAAATCAATGAAAAGGACATTACCTGCTAAGACTGGAGAAGTCTGGTTGAAAACGATCTTTCAATGCAAGATTTTTACAGTTATGATGAATCTGTTTTAAAAACAGGTTACAGAAATATGGAACAAATTTATGAAGACATACTAAACGAAAACACAGTGTCGGACAAAGAAGATGAAATTGAAGACACAGAAAATGAAACACTGCCACCCTTTTACACAGATGCAACTTCTGCTCTAGATGTTCTCCGATACTATATTATCTCATCGAATATGGAAAATGACACATTTAACATTTGGACAATCTGGAAGAATAACTAAAACAAATCAAAAAATGAAGCAATCAATTGATTTTTTAAAACTAATTTTATTGTAAAGTGCGAAGGGAAATGGCATTTTTTTTACATATTCTGCTTAAGGATGATCTCTATTTAAGGACGACTTTTCACAGCTCCTTGAAAGTCGTTAAATAGAAAATCAACTGTATATATAAAATTTGTTTCAGACTCAGAGCAAAAATTATTGGGCATCTCAAAGGAAACCATAATATTTTTAAAAATATATATATTTATACAGTGAGTGATAGTGCTAAAACTGATAGGAACCCTCTTGTCCCTCCATTTTTCTACAGAAACTGTAGGAGTTATCTTTACAAAATCAATAAAGAGAAATAATTTTAACGAAGGTAATCCTACTGCAAAATAAAAGCACTGAAGTGACTTAATCTGATTAAAAATTTTCTAAAATAAAGACCAATGTATGACATTGAAAAGAGAATTCTAGGAAATACTGGTAAAAGAATAAGTAAATATTATTGTATAAATATTTCATACCACAAGAATACATAGGCCATCAAAAATTATTTTTCTCTTACTTTGATTTAATCTATTTATTTACTTTGTCTCTTATTTTGTAGAATGCCATAATTGATTGGTTGAAAAAACAAGAAAACTTATAAATATAATACGGTCTTGAATTACTTAAAACATCTTTTAAATAAGTTATTAATAAACATACTTTTTTAAAACTTTAGTTATCACAGCACTTAGCTTATGAGAACTTTTTTTTTTTTTTTTTTTTTTGTGAGTGTTCAGATAGCAATACTTAATTGCATTAAATTTATCATGTCAAATTGTCATAATTGTACCTAAATTAACATTTTGGTACAATTATGATACCTTTGAATGAAATTATTTATACATTCAAAAAATGTGCTATTGTAGTCAAAATTCAATAATTATCATGTTATTTCAATTACATCTATAGGTGAAGTACCATAGTTATATTTTGTGGCTATCAATTATCACTAGACTTTGAAAGGCAACAGTTTTTGCACTTGAAATATTTATTGTTTTTGCTTCTGCTTTTTTAAATTATTATAGAAGGAATGTTGAAACTTTATAACTGCATGTGACAAGGCTTTTGCTGAATGTAGCTTTTTTATTTTTGTTTCAGTTGAGTATTACAACTATGCAGCTGAATAAAGACATAAAGATGTTAGTATAGTATGTTAATATTCCTTGTTTTGTAGGAATTTCTTTTTTTTTTTCTTTAAGTTTTATTTTCTGTTCTTGCTTTATTATTTTTAATTCTTTGACATTATCCTAGAATTTGTTTATTTATTTATTTAATTTATGCCAGTTTAAGTGACTAGATCTTGCAAAAAAGAAAACAGCATAGTGTAAAACAGTTAATGCAGCTGGTTTGCTTGTGTGTATATGTATGTGTGTGTAGTATAGTGTAAAACTGTATTCATCCCCCTCCCCCTAGCTTTTAAATAAATTAAATAGCTAGACTGATGTCATGAAATATGTTATTGAAATTAAGACATCAATCATGAAAAGTTAGGATATTTAAGTATAAAGATTCATTAACAGTTGCATGTACACATATGTATTATCATGATCCAGTTACTATACAGCTAGTTTGTAACAGATGTTGGACCCAAGAATTCAGGTTTATGATGATTTAGAAATTTCATAGTTATTTATTTTATAACATATCCAAATATATATGCACTAATATGCTGGGTGATTCATAGTAGATCTTTTATATTCTAAGTGATTATCTCTTAAAATGTAAGTGATGCTTATTTTAATTAGAAAAGTTTATGAAATTTAGAGTAGGTTTCAGATATGTCAATTTTTTTTACAAAGGGCTATATGCATATAAAAATACAAAATGAAATTTTTATATTGTCTTTAATACTTTGGTTTTTAACGTTTAATTTTAATGGTTACTATTACATGAGAAAAATAATTGTCTGTATAAGAAGGTAAATTTAAAAAAAATATCTCTGAGTAAAATAGTTACCCAGATATTTAATGTTAAAAGTAATGACATATCATTTTACCTGTTGTGTTGGCATGTGTTTTCAGGCAAAAAAAAAAAAAAAAAAATTATTTTAGGGGACAACTATGAGTTGATAAATGTCAAATACTAATGATCCCTTTTGCTGGAAAATGTCAATTAAATCCATTCAAGCTCATGAAATTGGCAGGTTTAGTTTTACCTGGACTGTGTTAGGTACTGCATAATGAAATTATCAATAATTTAGTCTTTAAAGGGTCACCCACTAATTATGTCACACTTCCAGGGAAGTAATTTCAGAGAATCCCTGAAATTATTCAGTAACTTTTCCTTCACTCTAGTCAATTTTCGCTACAGAAATATTATTATTTCCCTTTTCTTTTCAAGCTTTATACACTACTAGACTGATTCCTAGAAGCCTCCCTAGGACTATTTGCATATCTAGCTATCTTGGCATACCAAGCAGCGATTTAGTGATCATGATACATTTTGTATTCTATAAAAGTTTTATGAACATAAGATAACTAAAAAATGTCATGAAATTTAGATTTTTTATTTCTTTTTGTGCTTTTTTTTCCTTAATTAATATCATTAGTAATGTATGAGAAGGTTGAGTACATATGTGAGAAAGAACGAGTAGAACAAGTAAAAAAATCTGTTTGATCATTTCACCTTCTGCTTTTTTAATCTAATCCTACAATGTTAATATAATTTTGGACTAAATTTAGAAAAGTCTACTAAAATAAAATGAAAAATTATGCTATTTTGGCTATTTTTTCATGTCGGTGAGGCTACTAATTCTACTGTTATTGCCTCTTCACTTTAATGGACTCCCTGTAATTTCAATGCTGAAGCATCTAGGTCCAGGCATTTCAAATAAAACATTAGTCGTTTTAGAAAATGATTTTGCAGTGGCAAACTGTGGGGAGCCAGGGGTCTGCTCTCGGCTTCAACCGGTAGGGGGCCACACTCCCCCCCTCCCAAACTGATTAAAAATTTTAAATTGCAATCTCTTTTTTCTTTTTCTTTTTTTTTTTTAAGCAACAGAATGCTAATAATCAGTTTTTTTGTGTGGACATTAGTGCATTGTATCACTTTTTGAATGTGTTTTTTTTTATGAATTGTGTGGGGTTTTTTTTATAAATACCCCAATATAAATAAAAATTATAGCTAGAAAACACCTGCCGAATATTGTAAAATAGTTTTAGTAGGCAATTTTAAAATGGATTTTAATTCCGAAGAAGTGTTTTATAGAACAGCGAAGACATATACGGTACACTGATTTTGATACTTTCTAAATGGTATTTATAAAGGTGAAGTATAGTTTGACTATGCCTGTCGAAAATTGTTAAACAGTTTTGGTAAGCAATTTCAATATAGATTTCTATTCCGAAGAAGTGTTTTATGGAACAAGGAAGAAAAACACTGTACACTCATGGATTATGATGCCCATTCCAAACAGTATTTAAAATGTCTACGGGATATAGTTGGAATATGCCTGGAGAAGATTGTAAAACAGTTTCAATTGGCGATTTTAAGATGGATTTCGATTCCAAAGATGTGTTTTACGGTACAAGCAAGAGTTGATTCCTATTTTAATGCCCCGCTCTCGCCAACCTAAAAAGTCCATCACTTTGCCAAGCTTTGCAGTCATGGGTCTCTAGGACATATGCACATGCTTCAACGCTCCCTAAAGAACTAAATGAAAACTAAAGTGAACAAATTAACAATAAATGCATCAGTTAAGGAATTTGAAGACACTTAATTATTAGAACTACATTAATTGGCAACCCAAAATAAATAAAAATGTAACGGAATGCTTTACTTACAGGTTGTTCCAAATCGCATTTTAATTCTAAATTACGATTGCCACATAAATACAAAAAATCATCATGGTAGCTCCATATGTTTAATGATCGCCACCGTGGCTAGAGTCGGGGCATTAAAGTAGGAATCAACACAGAAAGAGAAACATGGCACACTCATGGATTATGATGAACATTCGAAACAATATTTAAAATGGTGAAGTATAGTTTTAATGTATTTGGCAACGATTGTAAAATAGTTTTAGTGGGCGATTTTAAGATAGATTTCGAATTCAAAGATGGGTTTTATGAAACAAGGAAGAAAAATATGGCACATTCATGAATAATGATACACTTTTCAACTTAATGGAACAAAATATTAAAATGCATAGCCTGTCTTGAATAGGCTGCGCTCTAAGCAGAAAACTTCTTTAGGTCAAACCTGTCATCTTTATTTCATCTTTACAGCTTTCTGTACATAAAAATTTTGTGACATTAGCTGCAATATTGCGATTACTACTCAATTTTACTTTTTACCACCTCCCGAGCAATAAAAATGTAGTCCCTTTTCATATTACAGCTCTTTCAAGTGATAAGGATGAATAAAAATTTGAAAAATATGTTTAATTTGAAAAGCCCAACTAAGTCAACATGAGAACATTTGGCAGACATGTCTCATGGGGCACCTTTCATACCAGTGTATTTTTATGTATTCTGTCATACATAAAACTTAAGTATATAAGCAGATCCTGATTACTGCATAGGCCAACTCGGCCTCGACCAAGGAACTGCTGTTTTTAGGGGTCCCAGAATTATTAAGATAGATTAATTTCTACTCTTAAAAATATTAGTGACTACATATATGTATCAACAGAGTATGGCGTACTATAGAGGCCCCCCAAAAGTGCTAAGCTCACGTGCTCTGAATTTTTTAGTCAACACCTATAAATTCTTATTTACATGAAACAAAAAACTTTTATAATCAAATTATTGAAAACCCACTATAATTTTGCGTGATTCTTTCCATTCCATGGCTAAATTCTTCCCAGGATGCTCAAAATCAATGTCCATCGAGAACTTTTTAGAGACTTGTTAAAGGTATGCAAGAAAAAATTTCTAGAAACAATTAACAACTTTCTACAATACACAATTGTGTCATTACATGATTGTGGTCCTCCCTTTAGCTAGAGCCCTGTAGCAGCTGCCACGTCCACTCCATATCTAATTTAGGTTCTGTGAGTAAGGATTTGGACTGGACACAAGCTTTGATAGCCTAATAGAATATAATAGAATTCCACATTAAAGGCCCCCCTCCTCCCAAATCAAAATGAGCAATCATGCTCGTGTTTCTTCGATTCATTGTGTTCCTATCACAAATGTGTAGATGCAAATACTCTTTTTTTAGGGAACCTCATTTATTGACAAATTGTGCTACTTTAGTAACTTAGTAACAAATAAAAGAAGGTTCATAAGACAGCCCTGGAAAGTAAAACAAATTATACAATCAAAGGTTTAGTGGTCTTTATTTCATGTGCTTAAAGGAAAATGTCAAGCCAATAAAAAACTGTTATAAAATGTTCAATGACAATTAGTATATGGCATAATGAAATAAATTGAAATTTTAAAAAGAAGAAATTCTGCTAATATTGTAGACCTGATTGTTTGATTTCGATTCCAAGGTCACCAGCCTAGACTGTGCTGTTTTTGCTGTTTCAATGAAATGTAAAATGTCCCCTAAACGGAATTGAAATAGTTTTCCTCTAAAAGCAGGTTTTCATTGAATAAAAGTGTCTTTCAACAGATTGAACTATTTTCTTTCACAAAGCATTTCCATTCAATAAAATTTCAGTTTAAAGGTAAAAGTTTTAGGTGTGTGAAGTGTAGGAAGTTAAAAGTTTTAAATGTACTGAGTTATGTTATCATTATTCCTGTATGCTTTGGGCTAGCTGGTTACAGAAAAAACAAAGCAAAATAAGTTATAGTTTCACGAGAACTGATCCAGTTGAAGTGGAACTATTTTTGATTTTACCAAAATTTTGTGTGTTTTTTTTTTTTTTTTAGTGGGGAGTACAATGTAGCAATGCAAAAATACAAATATATAATAGATTTTCCCAGATTTATTTTCAGTCATGAATATTAGCTTTTAAAATGTGATTTTCGGTTAAGAAATACAATCCTTAACAGGAAGCCCAGGACCTCACTTAACGTTAGTCCAACTCTGTGAATTTGTCAGAGGAATATTGATAAAAGTAAGCTCTTTTGTTTCCAAAGATGAAAAAGATTCACTTAGTATTTGTAATCTTTTTCTTCGATGCTTATGATGCTGCATTGCATTTTTCCAGACTAAACATTGCAGTGCAATCGTGCCATGTAGTATTCATATGGTTAAATTTGGTAATCCACAATCCCTTATAGGTCATGACCTGCTGGTTCAAAACCAATCAATTTAATATATAATTCTATATATTAAATTAATTTTTTAAAAAATCTGAGAATCAAAATATTTTGCATTATATAATTTCACTCGGTTTCTTTTCTTCTTATTATTTGTATGCATTTGTTCATTAAATTACTCTGAACATATTTTGATTTAACATTCAGAGAGGAATCAAACTGTTAAATATCATTCATAACCAGTACACACGTAGATTAAATGTATAAGAAAGTAAATATCTTTTTATTAAAGTCTTTTAGGTTAAGAATCTTTCCCATTAGTCATGGAAAGGAAAAGTTAAATGAATCATGGTTTGAACACTTATTTATTCTGAACAGAAACAAATCATGTTGGTTTGAATGGCAAGTTCTGAATTAACAATTGAAAGTAATAATAATAATAATTCAACAGATAGTGATTTAGCATGACAACTGTAAAAAGAATTGTTTATTATTATTGTTCTATTGCATGTTTAAAGTTTTCCATTATTATAAGACAAATTTCATTTCGGGCACTGCAAGAAGTAAGAACATATATTTACAGGCTCGTTGTGAATACTGTCAAATGGGTCCTTGCCAAGGCCGTACCGGGGGACTGCGTGGGGACAATGTGGGGTCAAAGATGCAGTTTCCTCTTACCTGGTAATAATGACTTTGTGAAAAGCATTGAAGTGTTCGTCTAATTTCTTAACGAAGTTTCATAAACAATAGGCTCGTCTCCAAAAATTTCATCTGTGAAATAAAATAGAATTTTTAAACTTATGAATTTTAGTCTTCTGTTTTCGGAGCAAAATGCATTAGTTTCTGATGAACAATGGTCGGAAAGTGCACTGTTGTTTCAGCACTTTTTCCAAAGTGATTATTAACAGCTACATGAAGACGATGTTGCCGACCCCACATTGCTATGCGATTCTGATTCCTTATGTACCCTATCACCTCTTAAAGCTTTGACCAATAGTTTAGATTCACCCTGTATATAGGATTTTTCTAGTCATCTAATCTCTAGTTATCTTATATAGCTAAAATGTCAGTACTCTATATGTGTATGCCGTAACTATTAGAATCTGCTTTTAAAACATAGGCTACAGTTTAATTAATGTATGTATACAGTTTAATACAGTATACAGTATATATACAGCTTAAATTTACAGACTTTTTGCTATGCTTAATTGCTATAGCTAAATTAGCATATGGCTGATTCTTTCAAAACTGAACAAAACTAGTCCTTACTAGCTTTCTAGAGTTTTTTAGTTATTTTTCCAATGTTTACAAGTTTCTCAAAAATCTTGAGAAGGAAATTTTATTTTTAAAAAAAATTGAGTATTCATGATTTTATTTTACATTTTAGAGACAAAAACATTTTTGTCATTTCAGTCATTACTCTGTTATTTCTGTACCTTGTGCATCATTTATTTCTGTCACACCAGGGCCACAAAAAATGCTAAAGAATGCTGAAGATACTTTTTTTTTTTTAAATTAGACATCAAATATAACATTTTGGATCAAAAGAAATGAAAAGAAAAGATTATTTTCATTAAAAAAGTGTGCCAGAAATGATGCAGAATCGTATCTTATTTTGTCCTGTTTTCTCGGAATAAGCCATATGAATGTACATACATTTTGTATACATACAGACTAAATTACTATTCCTGAAACAGTCACTGTATTATTTATTGTATTGATTTTTCATCATGTGTAAGGATTTGTATATTGAACATTCTGTACTATTTATTTCTTCTTCAGGGGGCTGCCACAATAGAAGGGGAACTTGGTCTTGCAAGCTGTCTTACAGATTTTCCCAATTCTAGAGTTCGAATTCCTGGACCATCTGGAGATTTTGTTTGATTTGTATTGATTGACTGCTGTCTTTGGTTACCGAACCTTTTTGCATAAGAATAATTGTTTTGACAATGTTCATAAAGCATCTTGTTATACAGACTGTCAAATATCATGAAATGGTAGATGTTAGATGCACAACTCCATATATGTAATTTATTATTCAATCAAGTACTAAAGAAAAAGTCTTGTGTTAATTATTTTGAAGAAATTTTAATGTGGTGACTACTTTCTGTTGTGAAATAAAATATTGCATAAAACAGCAGGTATTTCAAAAGAATACACCTAATATTGATTACGATGTATGCTTTGTTTTTGTGATGTTTACAAAATTCTTCGTTTAATTACTTGAATGCTTTGTATTGGAATAACTTACTGTAAGTTTTCTATAGAAAACGACTGTACTCATTTTTCTCAAATTACTGTGATATGTCAGCAAATGCCAGTGTTTTCTTTTTAGCCATTCAATGTTCATATGATTATATAAATACTCAATGTTCATATGGTACATTTGTTTTGCTTATTGAAACACTTTTAATAGTATTTTATTGCTTTTTAGCATCTCTAAATGAATGCACTTATTGTGTATGGATTTACAAGTGGGCATTTCTCCTGTTAGAAAGGTGCAAAAAATTGTCAATTTTATGTTTTAGAATGTGGGCTTGTTTATGATTGAAATGAAATTTAATTTTATGAAAAGTTTTAGTGCTAAGCCAAATGTCAAAAGTATGCTACGTTATCTAAATAATGAAACAATTTTTTGTTCTCTGTGCAATGTCAGTCTTTGTAGGAATAGCTATGGCATTTCTTTTAAAATGCCGTAGTAACCAGCAATAAAAAATGAAACCAGCAACAAAAAATGAAAACCAGCAGCAAAAAATGAAAACCAGCAGTAAAAAATGAAAACTATGTAAAGCTACAGCAAGTTTAAATAGTATTTTAAGAATATTCTTTTTTAATGGATTTTACTGAAACATGGAAGGTTTGCATTTGAAAGTATTATTATAAAATGCATAACTGTACACTTTCCAGGTTTTTTCATTTCACTTAAAAGCTCTTTCGTAGTAATGATTATAGAACTTTATAGTTTTCTTTGATTTATTTTTTTATTTTCCTCTTTGGGATTGTGAGTTTGGGCAAGTTTGCAATGCTTGTCTCTACAGAAATAACCTCTTCTTCTTCTTTTTTTTTTTTACTTAGAATATCTCCAATAAAGTATCGATCAAACTGTGACATGAAGACATACTGGGTGTCATTAAATTATCATTACAGATTTTTTTAAAAATATAATTTAAGTGGTTATAACTAATA
Source organism: Cheiracanthium punctorium (assembly GCA_038373885.1). NCBI lineage: Eukaryota > Metazoa > Arthropoda > Arachnida > Araneae > Cheiracanthiidae > Cheiracanthium > Cheiracanthium punctorium. The sequence continues at coordinate 677,230 of JAWZYV010014794.1, forward strand.
AGTTGAAAGTTTTAATACCTACCATGTTAACAGAATGCATGGCAAAAATAATACTAAATTTTTAAAAGTATAAAATGTTATTTAAAAAATGCCTTACATTATGTAGTTAAATGTTTGTCTGAAAAAGCAAAATGAACTAAATTGCAAAATGAATATACATTAAAAGTTGCCTTAATCTGACATTAAATGGAAACCGATGTTAAGAAAAATCCTGGCTCTTGGTACCATCACATGTTTCCGAATACCGAAAGAAATTTGTAATTTCTTTCTATTTATTTGAAAGTTCTTACTGCGTTAATGCATTTTTCAATCTGATTTGCTAATGTCAAGAACTGGCCTTTTCTAAACTAAAGTGGTCTTTTAAAACCCATTTTATGCAATTTTTTTCATGTACTTGATAAAGTAGAATCTTTCTTCGAAAACGAACCAAAGGCATATCTGCATACTTTAGCATTTACTTTTCTAAAAATTTACTGAAGCATCATAATTTTCACCATTTTTGCAACAAGAATTTTCTTATAGAAACTGTAGGTTTAGCATTAATTCAACACTCCTCCCCAAATGGTGATACATTTATTTTGTAAAAAATAAACTATATATGACAGTCTTATATAATTCTTATGTGTTATTTATATGCTGTATCTGATAAGGGAAAGTATACATTTAAGTTTTTTCTTTCTTTCTTTGCTCTTTGCTTTTGTAGATTTGCTTATGTAAATGTCTTTAATATTCTGTTAAATGTTGATATTGATATGTCTATGCATGAATGCATTAAGAAGGCTTATATAGATATTTTTTTCTTTTTGTGTGACACATACATAATTCATGTAATGTTTGTTTCAAGTGTGATTTATTTATCACACAAGTAAGAAATACATTCCCTTGTATGTTAGCTTACTTTTCTTTAGAAATTTCACAAATGTAGCAAATTAAAGTGTCATCTTGTCAAAGCTCTTTTCATCTATATACTAAATTTTATGGATAATAATGATTGTATGTACTGATATTTAAATGGAAGACTAGTTGTGTAAGTATATTCTACAAAAGTCATATTTTTCATATTTGTTAAATTTTCATTTCATTGTACTTTTAATGTTTTTCTCATTGCTTTTTCTGTGATTATTAACCTCTTTATTGTTGTTACTCATTATTATTCATTCATTAACCCTATCCATTCACCCATTATGTGTATCTGTGTAATGTTATTGAAGGAAGAAAACAAGCATATCTAACTCAAATCATTTTTATTACTGGATTTAATAAACCTTTTGTACTTATTATTATGTCCTTTGCATAGCAACTGCTACTGTAAAATGTAACAGAATTGCCAGGTCCCTGAATATTTATACTGTAGGGAAGAAGAGGAGGTGCTGGTGAATATAGCCAGTCATTTTGATTAAAATGTACTGGTCAGTTGACATTCAATTAATTACATGAGCTAAGAAAACTTAAAAATTATGAAACAGCACTTAAATTGGAATAAATGAAAGGGGTTTGTATTTTATTGCAGAAAAACTGCTACTTAAGCAATAAAACAATGAAAACAAAAAGAATTTATTTACAATAATTAAAAAATCTAATCAAAGAGGAAATGAGAATTTTTTAAGATCTGCACATTGTGTTTTGCATGCACATATGTCCGTATATTAATATTCATAGTCTTCGTGGTCAGATATAGATAATTTTTAAGCAAAATAGCTCTATTTTCTGGTTTAAAGTACTTATGTACAATACCTAGTCATGCGATTAGTTCTGATATAATAATTTGAGATAATGTCTGTTTTGCAAGGAAGGAGTGAAAACCACAGCAAAAGCTTATCAAGACACTCTCTTACATTCAATAGTGGGGCCCTTGAAGGTAAACCTGTTTAATGGAGTCGACTGCACTTTTCTTCAGAACTCTGCTCTAGATCATAAAGTTATGCCCACCCAGCAGTACTTGAAAGGGAATGTGCTGTACAAAGATTGGCGTTTCTCCAGTCTGGATTTTAAATCCACTGAACCATAAATTGTTAGCAGTGTTGGAAGCAAAAGCCTTCCCAAAATGGCATCCCAATTTGAAAAGTCTTAAATATCTTTATTGAAAGCTGTGATGGAAGTTCCTATGGAGGTAGTGCATGCCTCGACAGATAATTGACCATAAAGTCTTAGGTTAAATCTCTATGGTCTTCTAAACCATAGAGATTTAACCTAAAGACCCCTTTTAACTTGCTATGGTCCTAGGAAGTTAAAAGGGAATAATTTTGAATAAAAGGTCGCAATATGTTAAAATTTAAACCCAAAATAAAATATTCAGAAGGTTTTAATTTAAAAATTGGTTAAATGTTTTACAAAAATTTAACTATTTTATAATTATATCAGAACTTATAGCATATTACAAAGCCGCAAATCTGAAGAATTACAGCTGAAATATAATTTTGGAAGTCATTCGTGTCATTCGGTGGCTAGATTTTTTTTTTTCATATCTACATGCATATAGAAAAGTTGTAATTTTTTTAGCATCCCATTTCTGATATCTGCACCAACCAACAATTCATGTTGACTTGCATAGAGAGTTTCCCATTATTATGGAATTTTCAGCAAATATTAGTACAAGTGAAACTTTTGAATTCGTGATATGGAACAAACAGTTGCAGAAAAAACACTCAAAATACTGGTGTTAAACATTTAAAATAAATACACACTTGGGGGGGGGGGATGATACTTACAACAAGATTCTTGTTATAAGTATCATTTTGTGTGTGTTTTTCATAAAGTTTGTATTTATTACATAAAAAGTTGGGTTTTATTCCTAATAGCCAGAAGGAAAATCTCTGAATAATAATTATTAAGCTAGTGATAGCATGTATTATCACTTATTAATGTTATTATTATTTTTAAACTTTCTTTCATAAGTTCTAAACTATTTTAGAGAATTTTTAGTGTTTAGGGATGAAATTTTTTGATTGCAATTTGTAAATTTACTTTTAAAAATCTTTAAATGACCTTTTGGGTATTTGTATGAAATTATATTTGATTTAAAGAACGATGAATAGTTTCATAACTGATTGTAAATTGAGTCACATTTAAATGTATTGTGTGTTAAAAGTACGTCTTTTTTTATAGGAACAAAAAAAAAAATTAAAATTGTAGAATTAATAAATTGGTTTGTGTGTAGTGCAGTTGACTGCCCACCATTGATCCAAGTTCAAAATATACATCAGACACAATTAACTTTTGTACATATGATTCACTTTTGAATTTGATATTATTGAGGATAAAGATAGTATGAGTAGATAAAGTCAGTAACTAAAACATTAATTTGCTGTTTAAGGAATATTTTATTTTGTGGTACATAATTTTTAATTTTTAGCGATAGTGTTTATTTGTGTTTCTTGGAGGTGTAAAAATACAAAATTAATCTTCAGTTTAAATAATTTTAATGATAAATAAATTTCATAGTAGATGCACTAAATTTTAAACATCTGCAGTCTTCTTTTGAAATTGAAATGAAAATTTTTAAAAATCCTATGTTTTTTAAAATATTGATTTCATTTATTTTGTATTGTTTGATTTTTGAAAATTCCCTCTTTAATAATTCTGGTAAAATATATACTTCTGGTAAAATATATATAGTTTACACTATTCATGAAAATTGCAAAATATATTTTCACGTTGTCTTGTTAGAAATTTTGTGTAAATTGCTTTACCACATGATAACTAATTTTTATCTTTAAATGTTAATACTGCTATGGTAATATTTCTTAATTAATCAATATGATAAATTTTATGCTTATAGTAAACTTTTGTCGTATTTCATTTTAATGTAATATCAAGTTTAATAATTTTATTCTATTATAATATTTTTTTCTCTCCCTGTGTAAAGCCTTCTTGATGCATCATGTTTCTTATTTTATTCAATCTTTTGCCTGATATCATCATCATCTACTTTATGTGATTTGTTGCAAAACCTTCAGAAGAGGTAATAAACAATCTGTCCAAAAGTTGCAAGTTGCACAAAGCTATTTCTACTGTTGAGCAGTATTATTGTTGAGAGAATGTATACGATCTGATATCAAACACTGGATTGATGTGTTAAGCAGACTTGTGAGCAAAAAGCAGCGAGGTTTGTAATCTAGTCACTGAAGAGGTTGTTGAATCACTGCACCTCACTCTCCAAGCTGAAGACTGTACATGCTCATTTGAAATCAACAAAGATTTGTTTTTTGTATGCTCAGTTTGTTTTATTTGTTTGTTTGTTTGTTTTTTGTTGTTGTTGTTATTATTTCATTGGCTGACACATGTATTAAAATTTAAGGATATATAGTCAACTCCAGATATAGTGAACTTTCAACTAGTGCAGGTTCACATTACAACAGAAATGTGCATAAAATTTTTCGAATTTAGAAGCATCATGACTTTGATTATAGTAAACTTAGAAAAATTCTAGAAACAGCAGAGGTGATATTGTTCAATGTCTACCCACACAACGGATGTTTCTTTTGGTGAGTTGAGAGAAAGATTATCAAGCCTGTTTCAAAATACTGGTGAATTACTATTGTCTAGGTTAGCATACTTACTCTAAACAGGTGTTAGGGAGAGGTTGGAATTTTTTGTTGAAGTGATAAATTCTTAAAAGTACTGACTGAAAAAAACAGAAAACTTTTCATAAATTCGATTAATTGTGTTTTGTTTACTTAATAAGTATTAATTATTGGCATAAAAAGCAAATTACTTTTCAGTTATGTATTAAATTCCCTTGTTCAACATGGGAGACCTTCAATTTTAATGAACTTAGGATATAGTGCATGAAATTTGCTGGTCCCCAGTGGTGGCTTGTGACCTGTTTCAGTAGTGAGGCCCGAAAAAAAATAGTGCCAATTAAAATCGCGAAAATATATATACATATAGAATAACCTATCCTCACGTGCACACAGTGTAAGTATTTAAAATTTATCAAATAACAAATAATTATCAAAATTACTATACAACTTTTGCTATTTTTTACCTAATTATGTTAAATTGAAAAGTTTACTTTATTATTAAACAAAAAGCCACATTTCATTATTTAATATTTATGTGCTTTAAAGATGCCTGTTCATAATTTTTAGATTATTTATTTTAAAATCAATATCAACATATATAAAAAAGACATTTATACATCACTTTTCGTAAATCAAGAAAACAAAACAGAAAGATATCTGACTGCACTGCAAAAATACGATCACACACATAAAAAATGATTTCCTCCTAAGCGGAAAATTTCGCCAATAGCTACAGATTGCCAAAATTTCCCCGTACAGTCGTGTAGATCACCATGCGAGGGCCCAAAGATCTGGGCCCCGAAGACAGCGCCAAATAAGCCGTTTGGAAGCCAAGTTAATTCCGCGTCAATATGGCTTTGTGCTCGATGCCAAATATGTCAACCCAGTGAACGGAGAAAAGACGCCAAATTCAGGGCAAGCCAGCCCATGGGCCATGCATGGTTTAGATTGGGGGAAAATCATATAACTATCGCTTTTTTTAATGAATAGAATTAAAATAGAGTAAAATGCGTGCATTTTTTCAATGAAGGTAAATTATTGAAAAACCTGTCTAACATAATAGGAAGATACTTTGATTTAGACGGTGGCTAGTCAGTGGGGCCAGGCCCCTCTGGCCCTTAATGACGAGCCGCCACTGCTGGTCCCCACAGGTTCACTGTAACCAGAGTTCACTGTATATCATTTACAAGGCTAAAGTTTGCAAAAATGTCACAAATTTGTCCAACAATACTAGGTATCACTGCATCTGCTAGAGTGAGCACATGCATAATTTTATGATAGGCTGTACATTAGGGTGGATCCAAAAAAAAATGTTTTTTCAAAATCTTTATCTCTGAGGTCTCAAAAGTTGTATATTTATTTAAATGAGACGTGTGTAAAGTTTGAATGTTCTACGACAACATCTTGGGGTAGCGCATTGAGCTTGAAATTTATAAATTTTTAAAAAATCAACCAAAAAAATTCTTTTCCAAATTATTTGGCTCCCGAGGTTTTAGGAGTTGCATATTGTTATGAATAACACGTATTCAAAATCTGGAGGGGCTACGACAATTTCTAGGGATTGCACATCAAGCTTAAAATCTATAAATATCTGAAAATTATGTGTTTTTTGAAAAAAATTATGTAGAAAGCAAACTTTATTTGTTAAGAATAATTTTGTCCTTTTATATGTTAAAAAATGTTCAGAAAAGCTCTGTGAATCACAAAAATGGCTTTACGAATAGTTTGATACAATGCACATGTTATGCTGTCGTTTTGTCTTGGGCACTGTATGCAAGCTGTGCTCTAGACTAGCGGTGCACAAACCGGGGGTCGCGAGAAAATTTTGGGGGGTCGCCAAATTCAAAGAAATTTAAATTTATGAAAAATCGATCAGTATTAATTTCAAAGAAGGGGAATAATACAATAGAAGAAACTGACCATTATTATTTTACGAGTGCGATATATTCGTGATCTTTATTACGGGGCTTCAAAACCCTGTTATCATGCGTAGTGATCTGCGGTATCGGCTGCTTACTTCCACCTATCATGGAGAACAACAGTTCTACGAGTGACACAGCCAACACCAACCAGCCATAAAATACTGCGTCACTTATATTTACAGCTCGTTTGGGGGTTAAAAATCTACGCCATTTGCATCTTGGAATCTGCTGTAACAATTTTTTAAAATTAATATATGATTTTAATCGGTGCTAAATTCGATGACTTACGTCGCCCAATTATTTAGGAAAACTTGTTTTTTTATGTAATCCATTTACCCAGGGGAATATATAACTCCCGCGTATAAATATGTAAATCATCTTCATTGACATGGTAACAAGGAATGGAATATGAATACAGTGCTGGTAGCGGACGCGAAAGTGATAGAGTAGAACGACCTAAGAGATATTTTTATGGATAAGTAGGTTCTTGATTTTATTTTGAATATGTTATCCCTTATGTTTTAATTAGTTACTAATAATATTTCTATTTCTTTTTGCTTTTGGCTCTCAGCTATCCGAGATGTCGCGTAGATGTGTGACAGCATCTGTACAACTTAACTTATACTGTAAACCAGTTTGTACCTAGATAGCTGGTACGTTCCACATATGGTTTATGTAAAGACGACTTGAGTTCGATTCCCACCGTCGCTCTTTTGCGAGATGGGCTTTGTTTTACTGTCGTTTTTGTTTTATTTTATTTATAAAAATAACAACAGATTATTATATACTTTATTTATATTTTTCAGTAATTTATTTTGCTATAATTAATAATTAAAAATAGTTAAGACTTTGAATTAAAAAATAATTAATTTAAGTACTTTTTGGTAAAACTCCTTCCTAACTTTTACTTTAAGTATTTCGTATCATATTCTGATGATCTCTAGTATTTTGATAGCAATTTCTAATTATAATTAAGTCTTTATTTTTCTAATATCATTAACTCTATTTGTAAAATCCAATATGTAATAAATATTTCAATTTTTTTTTTCTCATCAGAAAGCTCACATAATGAAATAATGATAATTATTATTTACAAAGGAAAATAAATAGTAGTTTTACATACTAACTAGTTTTAATAATAATTCTTTTACTCTTCATGTATAAATAAAATTTATTGTAATTATAGAATTTTAATTTTAAGACCAATATATTTTCGAAATATTGGGTTTTCTCACTTTTATTTTGTATTCCTTTAAATACCAGATTTATTCATTTTTTATTCCTTTAAATACCAGTTGATTAATTAGCAGATTTTTATGATGTTACAACTTTTATAAAATTTTTGTGATGGTTTATAAGTTTGCTGCTCTAAAAAGGTCTTATTTGAATCGATGACGTCAAGACACTCTTTTAAAAACACCCTGTAAGAGCAAATCCCAGAAAGAATTTCAATGTGACTTCGTTGTCAATTAAACAAAATATCTACTGTCTATCCAAGGGTCGCGGCAAAATTTTTACACAAATTAGGGGGTCACAAAGGAAAATAGTTTGCGCACCACTGCTCTAGACAATGAGTGCCGGTTTGCCTGATGACTGATGGCACTGCACATGCATTCGGCACCAGGCCCGAGATATTTCGTTGAAACAGCTTTTTAGTTTAACGTTTCAGATAGATGGTGCTTTCAGTTTACTCTCAAAAAAGCTGAAAGGTAGTTGCTTTGCACTGCTACGATTCTGAATAGAGTGTAACTGTCTGCAGCAGGACATTGAACAAAATCGGTGTTCTTAGAAGAGCTAGGAATATCGAAAGAACTACCTTGTACCAAGTTACCAACACGAGAATACATACTCGTACTTCTATATTACTATTTTGTACATAAGAAGAAAAATTTCTGAATGAAGGGCAGGATCCACCAGAAGGAGAAGAAACCTTAGTTGTAGCAATCAAAATACAGCAAATGTGGATCAAGGCCAGTATCCCTACTGTGTCAATCCAAGGAATTAAACAGATGGTTAGAAAAGTTCATGAGCAAGTTCAGCAGCTAAATAAATCGTCCGTTAGTGACGGACATAAGGAATTGTTTATGAAGAAAGTGGGAAAAACTCCCCCTCACCGAGCTATTGAATATCGCTCTTGCAAATGTCCTGACTTTTCCCGGAGGAGGTGTGGCTCGGAGCTATGTGACAATCGATGGAATTGAAAAGAAGAGAAGTTTATGGAGAACGAGAGAAAAGTTGAAAGGTTGGAAAGAGAAATTTAGAGATTGGTGGAGAAATAGGTGAAAGTTCCAATATTCAGTCTCCAACTTTAGCCATTGATTTGGAGTGAAAATAACGAAAGAGAAGTACGAAAGACCGAAGAAAACGCTGAATGCCTATCTACCGCCACTTTGGGAGATACGTTCACAAATGACCAAGTTAGAATAAAAATCTCATTGCTTTTACAAGTCTGCGACGCTAAGTTATTACAGACTGAGCAGCAGCGACTCTGGTATCAACTTTATTTCACAATCTAGAAGGAGGGAATCTTTCTGAACTGATTCTTGACCCATATAAAGTTAGAGGAAGGCTGAGATGACTCGCAGTGAAATAAACGGAAGACGTCTTTAAAATTTTCTTTGGATTGTGTTTTGATAGGAGGAAGAACAAAACCAGATACATAGAAAAATTTGTTAACGGCAAATTACACCCATGTGTGTCACAAAGAACATATCTCGCAGATAATGGAACCTGGTTCAACATACTTTGGCCATATGTCACGATCTGATTTTAAGAATTCCACTGGAAATGTGGGAAGTGTTGACACGAAATCCATTGATCTTGGGTGGGACCCTCATACGCATTGGCGGTGGTGGCGAATCATCAATTCTGGAAAGAACAAAGGCGTCATCCGAAATCTAGCAACGCAGTTCTTTAATCTAAATAAATCTCTGCTATGTTGTATTTGCCAACTTCACACCATAGCAAACAGCCACTCCGAAATTTGCTGTCTATCCATCTATCAGATGATTGTTTCTTACGATCTAGATTATTACACTTGATACATAAAATGCCACAGTTTCATTTGAAGTTGGGCTTTACGTTATTCATTAAACGTATGCTAAAATAATTGGATGCTTGGGCTGGCACGGGCAGGACTCTGATCGCAGGCAAATAAACGAGGTGAGTCCTGGGTAATGTAGTTACGATGTAGTTGTACTAGAAAAGAGCTGCGACATTCAAAGGGGCTAATTCATTAAAAATACAATTTTTGCTTTCTACATATTTTTGTCAAAAAACACATTTTTCAGATATTTATAGATTTAAAGCTTGATGTGCAACTCCTAGAAATTGTCACAGCCCCTTCAGATTTTGCACGCTTTTTATTCATAATAATATACAACTTCTAAACCCTCGGGGGCCTAATAATTCAGAAAAGAATTTTTTTGGTCGATTTTTTTAAAAAAGTCATATTTTTCAAAAATTTCTAAATTTCAAGCTCGATGCGCAACCCCAAGATATTGTCGTGGAACATTCAAATTTTACACATGTCTTATTTATATCAATTTACAACTTTTGAGACTTCAGGAGATAAAGATTTCGAAAAAATTTTCTTTTTTTCAATCCAGCCTACTGTACATAAATGACAACTTATATCTCCACCATAACAACAATCTGAATTTTATGAAAAAACTGTCTGGGAAACGTGGAATATTTGGGAAATTTTGTTTCAGAAAGTAAGCCGCCCAGGTGGTGTAGTGGCTAGAGAACCATTCTATCTCGCCGTGGGTCCGGGTTCGAATCCCGGCTTGGGCATGGATGTTAACTTGTCCGTCCCTTCATAGGGGGTAGTGCTGTCCGCCCACTGGGTGCTCCCATAATAAAATGGACAGTAACTAGGGCCGTTGATGGCAAAGGCTTGTGGGCAGTGCCTGCCCATTAGAAAAAAAAAAAAAATGTTTCAGAAAGTAAGTGGTTTGCTGCAAGAAGGAGGCAATGCAAACTAACGAGACAAGCAGCTTCATCTCTTGAGTAACGCAAGAACTAACAATTGGGGTTGCATCCTTTTGTTACCAAACGAAAGAGTTATCAATATATATTGGAAGATAGTACATGCAACTTGAAATTCCTGTAGGATGGATCTTCCTCCTTTTTGTAGCAAATCCTTCAATTGAGTTAATTTAAAGACTATCTGAATTTATTTGCATGAAAATATTACTTAATTTAAAACATTTTTGAGGTAGAAAATTTACGTGTAAGGTCAACAATTGTTTAAAAAAAAAATAGTCTAGGTAAAAGTTAAAGAAATGTTCAATTCAATGCATAAGGAATGATCCAATTCATATGGATTGAAAATGAGTCTTACATTTCCATTTAACAGGTTTTTGATTTCAATAACATTTGAAACTATTAATGCTGAGAGTATAATTAATTTCAAAGTTCTGAAATTCATGCTTATTTTTAGAATGCTGCTACTTTTCAAGAATAGCCCATGACACAGTGGTTATATGCCACTGAAAATGGTAGATGGCCGAAGTGTGAGGGTCCCCCGTTCGGGTCCCATCGCGCGGCTGTCGATCTAACGGTCTGGAGTTTTGATAGGTTTTCTCCAGATGTAATGTGAATACGCGTTAGAACCCCTTAGAAAGTCCTCCTACCAAGGCACCCCCCCCTTGGCAGATCGCCCTAGTGTAGCGTTGCCGTAGTCACACGCAATCACAATTTCAAGACTAGTTCTCTTCTTTTGTTTTATAATGCCAGTCAGAAATTGCACTTTTAAGTTCTCTCTAAATTTCAGACATTCTTTTGTATTTCATATCATATATTGCAGTTGTCCCCAAGACCCAATCTGCGGACCAGTATCAGTCCGTCTATCAAATAAAGGGTACTGGGCCACCCAAGGAACATTAAATTATTTCCATTTTGTACTATGGTGCATTTCTCTAGGAATTGTGCTAATTTATATCTTCATAACAGAAGAAACCTTGTAACTGTTTTAAATTAGTTTGTTTTATTAAACATTTCAAGATTATGAATTAAAATTGCATCCTCAAATCCCTATCACCATTTCCGACAACTGATTTGTAAGAAGCGAAGTTTTCTGTAGCGACAGCAAACAACCAAAACAAAATTTGGGTATAATAGGTGCCATTCTCTCCTGTTACCTTGTATCCAAGGGGGTAACAGAATATACAACCAGATGGAACCAACTTGTTGCAAAGAAACAAGTTCAGGGTTCTCATTGTTTTAGCATTCTAGTAAATTGAAATATTAAATTACATTATATTCATTTTTTGTGTAACTGTGTTTTAATTTGAAGGCATGTTTAAATACAATGGAATTTATGTTATTACATCAAAATAATCTAAATTATAAACAATCAATGTCTCCCCTGCCTTCCTCAGCGGGACGCAGTAAAATTATTAAACGTTGACTAGTCCGCAGCGATAAAAAGGTTGGGGAGCACTGATATATTGGATTCAAAATATACACAAACCACTAACAAAAAACATATATTTGCACTGCTAAATTAAAACTATATGCATGAACGCATGACTTGTGTTTTTAAATTCACAATATTTACTGAACCAGTAGCATAGCTAGGGAGTGGGGGAGGGGTGTGATTCCTCCCCCAATCCTTCACTTCTACTGCAAAAAGACCCTAGTCTTGGCAGTAAGAACTCTGCTCACGAAAGTTCAGGTACCAAGGGATCACAAAAAATTAAGGATCCAATATTTATTTATTCATAATTTTTAGTTAGATATTTTATGTATAATTTCCTTTTGCTGTTGTAAATGTCAAATATGATAGCGATTATTCTTGTACAGTTAGTTATGTCCATCAGTGCTGGCTGGCATTGGCATTTCAAAAATTTACAGAGCTATCATAAAAACATTTTAGTCACAGAGAAATATTCCCCAAAACAACTTAGTAGTAATATCACATACTCTGTGGTGGGTAGGGTGGATCGAAAAAAACTTTTTTTCGAAATCTTTATCTCCTGAGGTCTAAAAAGTTGTAAATTGATATAAATAAGACGTGTGTAAAATTTGAATGTCCTACGACAACGTCTTGGGGTTGCGCATCGAGCTTGAAATTTAAAACTTTTTGAAAAATATGACTTCGTTAAAAAATCGACCAAAAAAATTCTTTTCCGAATTATTAAGCTCCCGAGGTTTTAGAAGTTGTATATTTTTATTAATAAGACGTATGCAAAATCTTAATAGGCTGTGACAATTTCTAGGAGTTGCACAAGGAGCTCGAAATCTATAAATATCTAAAAAAAAAAAAAAAAAACATTTTTTTTTTTTTTTTACAAAAACGTGTAGAAAGCAAAAATTATGTTTTTAATGAATTAGTAACGTAGAAAAATAGTTAGTGACGTTCGCAGCTCTTCTGTAATACAACCACAGTCATAGCTACATTATCCAAGATGCCCACTTCGTTGATTTGCCTGCGATCAGAGTCCTGCCCGAGCCAGCCCAAGCAGCCAATTACTGGAGCATGCGTTTTAATGAATAATGTAAAGCCCGACAAATCAAACTGTGGCATTTTATGTCTAGTGTAATAATCTAGATCGTAATAAACCGCCATCTGATAGATGGATAGACAGCCAATTTCGGAGTGGCTGTTTGCTACGGTGTCAAGTTGGCAAATACTACAACATTGGGGAGATTTAGTTAGATTAGAGAACTGCATTTCTAGATTTCGGATGACGCCTTTGTTCTTTCCAGGATTTGATGATTCGCCACCACCGCCAATGCATGTGAGGGTCCCAAGATCAGTGGATTTCGTGTTAAACTCTTCCAAATTTCCAGTGAAATTCTTAAAATCAGATCGTGACATATGGCCAAAGTATGTTGAATCAGGTTCCATTATCAGCGAGATATGTTCTTTGTGACAAACACTTGGGTGTAAATTGCCATCAACAAATTTTTCTATGTATCTGGTTTTGTTCTACCTCCTATCAAAAAACAATCCAAAGAAAATTTTAAAGCCTTCTTCGGTTTCTTTCACTGCGAGTAATTTCAGCCTCCCTCTAACTTTATATGGGTCTAGAATCAGTTGAGAAGTTTTCTCTCGATCTGCATTCATTCCGCTTTCTAGGTTGTGAAATAAAGTTGATACCAGAGTTTCTGCTACCCAGTCTGTAATAACTTTGTGTCGCAGACTTGTGAAAGCACTGAGATTTTTATTCTAACTTGGTCATTTGTGAACGCACCTCCCAAATTGGCGGTAGATAGGCATTCAGCGTTTTCTTCAGTCTTTCGTACTTCCCTTTCCTTATTTTCGCTCTCCAAATCAATGACTAAAGTTAGAGACATACACTGGATATTGGAACTTTCACCTTTTCCTCCACCAATCTCGAAATTTCTCTTTCCAACCTTTCAAATTTTCTCTCATTTTCCATAAACTTCTCTTCTTTACAATCCCATCGATTGTCACAAATCTAATTCCCCTCTGCTCTGCTAATGACTCCCGTACTGTGTGAGGTATGTGAGGCCCTGAGCAACACGTGCTCCGGGAAAAGTCAGTACATTTGTAAGTGCGATATTCAATAGCTCGGTAAGGGAGAGTTTTTCCCACTTTCTTCATAAACAATTCCTTATGTTCCTCTCTAACATACGATTTATTTAGCTGCTGAACTTGATCCTGACCTTCTCTAACTATCTCTGGAATTTCTTGGATTGAAACAGTAAGGATACTGGCCTTGATCCAAATTTCATGAATTTTGATCCCCACAACTAAGGTTACTTCTCCTTCCGGGGGATCCTGCCCTTAATTCAGAAATTTTTCTTCTTAAGTACAAAAGAGTACGAGTATGTCTTTTCGGTTTGGTAACTTTGTACAAGGTAATTCTTTCGATATTCCCAGCTCTTCTAAGAACACCGATTTTGTTGAGTGTCTTATTGCAGACAGTGTCACTATTCAGAATCGTAGCAGTGCAAGGCAGCCACCCAGCAAACACACACAGGTTCTCTGAACGTCCATTAACGCTCAGAAGACGTTTTCTGAATGTTAATAGACGTTCAGAGAACCAGTGTGTGTTTGCTGGGTACCTTTTAGCTTTTTCGAGAGTAAACTGAAAGCACCATCTATCTGAAACGTTAAATTAAATGCCTGTAACAACGGAATATCTCGTGCCTGGTTTAACCGAACGCACGTGCATCGCCATCACTCGGCAGGCAAACCGGCGCTAGTTGTCTAGATCACAGTTTGCGTACTGTGCCCAAGACAAAACGACAGCATAACGTGTGCATTTCATCAAACTATTCGTAAAGCCATTTTTTGTGATTTCCTGAGCTTCTCTGAACATTTTTTAACATATAAAAGGACCAAATTATTTTTTAACAAATAAAGTTTGCTTTCTACATAAATTTTTCAAAAAACACATAATTTTCAGATATTTATAGATTTCAAGCTCGATGTGCAATCCCTAGAAATTGTCGTAGCCCCTCCAGATTTTGCATACGTGTTATTCATAACAATATTCAACTCCCAAAACCTCGGTAGCCTAATAATTCGGAAAATAATTATTTTGGTCGATTTTTTTAAAGAAGTCATATTTTTCAAAAATTTCTAAATTTCAAGCTCGATGCGCAACCCCAAGACGTTATCGTAGAACATTCAAATTTTACACACGTCTTATTCATATCAATATACAACTTTTGACACCTCAGGAGATAAAGATTTCGAAAAAAAGTTTTTTTCGATCCACCCTAGTGGTGGGAGAGTAGAGGGATCCGATAGTAAAGACAGGCTCATAACTATATTTTGGGACCCTAAATGCAGTAAATGATAATGGAGACCCATTTTATTATTTTTTAAAAGTTTAATCTCTTTTATAGTCTAGTTATTATTCTTTCTTCTTAGTTCTAACTTTGTTCCATTTATCCCTTCCTCCAACTAACTTGGGGGCCCACAAACACTAGACTTTATTCCCTGGTGATATAGGCTTGGATAACAGGTTTCAGCGTAAGTATATTATTTTAATAAATTACACTGGTGCTAAAATTTTGGAGAATTTGCATATTTTGTCAAATTTCATTTAAAAAAAAACTGAGTGAAATGTAAAACTTCTTTGAAACAGGTGCAAATAACTTGTGTATCAAAAATGTATATAAGTGTGGTGTGGGCATGGCTACTAGAGGAACAGATTTTATAAGCGTGCTGTGCTTAGCAAAATCTGCATTCCGTTCGCAGTCAAAATGAGTAAGTAAATACCAAAATTTAAATTTAGATGGTGGAATGAGGTGGCAAATAGTGGAAAGACTAGAAGCAGGTCATATTTCTAGAATATAACACCTAGCGTCATATCCAATTTATGTAAAAAGTTTCAGGATACCGGATCCATCCAGAGAAAGCCTGGGAAAGATCGTCACAGAGCCACAACAGCCAAAACACTGCTATTTGTCCATCACAAGAAACTGTAAGAAGCATGCATTAGCTTCTCAACTCTTGTGACTTCTCTGCAGCCACGGAAAGTGGAATTTCAAGGGTTACTGTTTCCAGAACGCTTCATGAGCGCTGTTTGCAAGAAGACCTGCTTTTTTAATTCTGCTCACTTCTTGAACAGGAGAGTGAGTCCGTTTAGGATGCTGCCCAGATCTTGGGCATGGATCTATGGACGACTGAGATCTTCACTAATAAGATGAGGTTCAGCCTAATCACTGTTTCACGATTAGAGATGTTTGTTTGTGGTATTACGGCCGATTATCTACGTTAAATGCTGTTATCATCAACTCTTGGATGTGAATTGCCATTTTAGCATCTCATCTCTATTCTCGACTCATTTTCATTAGGAGAGAACCAGTGTTCTGTTGCCTGCCCTCCAATTCCAATGTCTGAGAAATCAACCATCATGGCAGCTGAGGTTTGATGGTCTGGACAAGAATCATGTTAGAGGGTCATGCACACCTACATGTCTATGAGGCACTGTGCCTGGTACGAGGTATAGGAATGGTATCTTGGAGTCCTGTTTGCTGAAGGAGTATATAATGTCGAAAGACGCCTCTAACAGTTTTTGCCGCATAAAGCGATGAAGGCAGAGAAAGGAGCTTAACTGTCCACCAACAAGCCATAGTTTTACCAGAAGTTACCAAGCAGCGTTCCCAGCAGATGGCTTCAAAACTTCTCGCCTGTGGCGTCTCCCTAATAATTTTATCCTTCTTGAATTGGACTTGGTTTCATTTTAATGGACGACAACGCGTGGCTCATATGTTAGATAATTTTCTGGAAAGTGAAAATATTCGCCTTATGGATTGGGCAGCTTGGTCTCTAACCTGAAGCCTGTCAATTATAGAGTATGTCTGGGAGGAGCAACTGCAACCAGGGCCCGATTATGACCAACAGGGGCACCGGGCATTGATTAATTTGCCCCCCCCCCCCATCTATGAAATCTGTTTTACTTTTCATAAAATTTTGATAGAAAAATAATATTTCAGAACAACATTTGAAATTGGAGGCCCTGAGTGCAACTCATTATCCCCTCCGGGGCCTGAAACTAGCACTGCCGGAACAGTGAACCAATGGTCTTGGCTTTTAAAAAAGATAAAATTGAGGTGGGATTCTTTTTTTTGGGGGGAGGGGGGGGTTGGGCTAGGTCTAGGCCTAATGGAAAAGCAAGGCCTGGCTGTCATCAAAAACGCACTAGCCACCTAATTTTTACAGGGAAGTGTGAAATCAGGTGCGATCTTTACATAGTCAAAGTTAGAAAGCTATTTTTCTGGGGGGGGGGGGATTGAAAATATATCTAAATTTTGAACTGTCCAAGTTTCTACATTGCTCGAAATTTAAAAGTTTTAAAATTGAAAATGTTTGCTATATCTCCCCCCCCCCCTCGAAACGCATTTTTACCCGCAAAAAAATAATAATAGGTTATGCTACTGAAAATGGTAAATGGCCGAAGTGGGAAGGTCCCGGGTTCGGGTTCCATCGCGCGGCTGTCGATCTAACGGGCTTGAGTTTTGGTAGGTTTTCTCCAGATGTAACGTGAATACGCGTTAGAACCCCTTAGAAAGTCCTTCTACCAAGGCACCCCCCCCTTGGCAGATCGCCCTAGTGTAGCGTTGCCATAATCACATTTAACAATAAAAAAATGTTGTCCACATACCTTTTTTTCTTTTTTCTACCAATACGGTTTTTATATTATTTTAAGTTATATATATTCTTATAGATTAAAGTTTATGGACATCTGCAATACATTAAACGGCTATGGTCTATTATTATTTTGGCCATTCCCAAAATATGGCCAAATGTCACCAGGCTTGGCAACTTTTGGCGAAATGTGGTCAAATTTGACGCCAAAAAATAAGTTTCCAAAACTAAACCCGCTTGCGCGTATCCATATTTGGTGAGAAATCGCCAATCCTTAATAATTTTGAAGTATCGTATCTCAATAACGAATAAAGTCTGAAGTGTATCAAAAATTTATATAATTTAATAGACATGTTGGAAGTCACATGGTATCCACATCAGATATACCAGGCAGTACGTAATGTCCATGTTTTGGTTGCTTTACACGTTTATTCACTGGATAATGTACAAAGATTCTTGCATCAAACGTACACCTGCGGAAAAGAAAGGCCCACTTGCTCTTTATTTCGCCGTCGTCCGTCGTACAGCAAAGTAATATATACCATTCGTTTGCAAATAACGCATACTTTAATTTGTATAAGGGGCCGTCTTCATATTTAATTCTGCATCAACTTCGTTTTTCACAACGGCAACACTGTATTTTGACTTTATTAAACGAAAAAAACCCTCCAAATTACTCTAAATATTAATTTTCACTAATTTTCTACTATAATTTCCGGAGATATTGCGAATTATTTTTTGCGCGTTTTTAAGGGACTTTCTGCAAATTGAAAAGCGCTATTTGTAGGTTCCGAACTTTTCACCTTTCATTCATTTCTCTCGCGAGAGTTAAAAGAAATAAATATTATTTTCAAGGAAAATATTGTTACCATCTCTCTTAAAGTTTTTTGTACTGAGAATATCAAGGGTAGAAAGTAGAATGCTTAGTCAGAGGTCCAAATGACCCGCGAGTTCAGAACTTCCTTGGTTCGTACACATGATTTAAAGGGAAAATGCAAAACGACTGCTCACGATTTTGAAAATCTTTCAAATTTTGAAATTGTTATTGAGTATTTCCCTTGATTGTTCTCTTAGACAGGCGTGGGAGGCTGTTCTCTGCTCTTCTGACTGCAAGCATGAATATTACCCAGCTACGGTCGAACTAGAAGAATGGTTTCATGATTGAAAATTTATATGTTTGAATTTTATGTAAAAAACGCAATTTTTTTTTGCATCCCTGTGTTTGTTATTTCACTTTCTTCATTTAATATTATCGTCTGCAATGTGCAATATTCTTATAAGACTTTTGGGTGTATTTTAATTCATTGTCAGATGAAAATTTAGACAGAAAAACATGATTTTGAATGTTTGATAAAGTATGGGGAAGTCCAAAGACCTGATGTTTCAAATATTTAAAAAGGTCAAATTCATGCCTGGAATGTTGAGGATGTTAGTTTTTCAGAAATAGACGTTGTATTGGAAGATATACATCTACTGCATCTAATTCTATACATAGAAAACATTTTATTTGGTGGGATATGGTAGCGGACGCAACAATAGACGCTTTATAGAATCACCATCAAAGTGTAAAAACCTCCCATTTATTTGCTTCAAAATTTGATATTTCTTTAATACCGCTATATTTTACTGTTTTTGCACAAAAGAAATCTAATTTATGTTTATTTTACGCAATTTTTTAAAAAAATGTCACTTAATAAATTTATATATGGTCCCTTAACTCAGGAAAAAAACACATTTTATTTAATATAAATTAAACAACTGAACGTAAAAATTTGAAATTTTGCACAGCCATGTAAAATCACTTCTTGCATCTATTTCCATCAAAATTTGGCTAGGTCGCTATTCATCATTTTTTTAATATTAATTTAATAATTCATATTAATATTTTATTAAAAAATCGTAATAATAGTGAATTATGTTTGGGTCGTTTAGTTCTAATAGTACGGATAAAAACCAGCTTCTTATCAATATTATATGAGATATGAATTAAAATATGAAAAAATATTTTAACATATGGGGCGGGGGATTTCGGAAGCTCATAACTTGCCCATTTTCCGTTCAAATTTATTGAAAATTGGTATCCGGGGTTAAAATGAGCTAAA
Organism: Cheiracanthium punctorium; assembly: GCA_038373885.1. Classification (NCBI taxonomy): domain Eukaryota; kingdom Metazoa; phylum Arthropoda; class Arachnida; order Araneae; family Cheiracanthiidae; genus Cheiracanthium; species Cheiracanthium punctorium. The sequence continues at coordinate 696,854 of JAWZYV010014794.1, forward strand.
TTTTTTAAATATGAACTGAAATTTAGGGGTTGCTATTGAAAAAAAAAGTTGGTGCGAATTTTAATATGTATATGGCCCCTTATGCAATTTTTATGAATATCAAATTAAAGTGCACTTCAATCGTAAACGATTGGTATCTGTAACTTAGCTGTACGACGAACGACGGCCGAAAAAAGTACAAGTGGGCCTTTTTTTCCTCAGCTGTACACAGTGGCAGATCCAGAAAGTCTGTTTTGGGAGGGGCTAAATTTTGAGAAAAGCTTATTTCACCCAAACAAAATGTACAGTAAAGTAAAATTTTAGTCTAAACCAATGTAAAAACTTTTGGGAGGGGCTAAGTGATTAAAAAAGATCATTTTACATACTCAAAGTTCATAATGAAGCAGTATGTTACCCTTTAGCAATCTCTTTTGGGGGGGCTGAAGCCCCCTATCCCCTCTCCTGAATCCGCTACTGGCTGTAAATTGAATTTATCACTCATTCCGTGCTCTTTAATTATGACTGACGCAATCTGAAGCAGCATTTCATCCATTACCATTCTGCTCATATACACACGCTATTAATGAAGGTAGGGCGGGTAATCCAAAACAATTAATTGATAACCTTACTGAATTTGAGGTGGTCAAACAACTAAATGATCTACTTAAATGTAACAGAAACAAAATCACGACAGCTCTTATATTTTTCAGATTTAGATGAAATAGTAACGTTGAGGAAAGGATTTCGACAAAAACTTAATAAAACGAAAGCCAAGACTGCTGTACAAAATATAGGGTCAAAAAGAATGTCAAACTGGTGGACGTAATTAATGACTCTTGACATTCACAGATAAAATCACCTTAAATATTTTCTTCCGACCTTGAGCGGGAAACGTAATTAGGTAAGAGGAATAATAATAATTTAAAAAAAAAAAAAGCATCAAAAGACAAGTCAGAAAACAGAAGGAATTCTGTCTTTGTGAAAGTAACATAAAGAAAAACTTCCATAGAAAAGAAGAGAAAATAATAAAAGAAAAATCTACATTAAGAGCTTTGATGAAAAAAGAAAAGTGTCTGGATGAAGTGAGTATTCAAGTAATAAACTAGAATGGCAGTAAAAATAAAAGCCGGAGAGAACGGTTTTTTTCTTTTTACGTCGACATTCAAGCTACACGAAGCACAAACAAGGAGAGGGAAATGACGAAATATTTGAACAGTGTTACGTGAATCTTTCTGGGGCATGTGGTATAGATGCTTACTGACGGCATTTACTCTTGCAACAGACAGCTGAGATTTATGACTTTTCTTCTTTTTTATACCGTGGGAATTTTATATAGTGCTTGGTGTGTATCACGAATGCACTGCTATAACAATTTCACGCAGTGGAATCCCGATAACAAAATTCCCGCTTTCAGGGCCGGATTAACTACGGGGCCAACCGAGCCATGTACCGGCGCACCCGACTCTTGGGGATGGGGGAGGGGGGCAAAGTGACATGAAATTTATAGATAAATTAAAAATATTATATAATATTTTATGAATTAAATTTCGCGATTGTATAAACGTGTAGCTATTCTTCTTCCAAAATAAAAACTTATCTTTTACATTTTTTTCAGAATTATCTTTGGAAGCACACTTTACAAGTTAATAAAGCGTAGAGAAAATTTAGTGAATAACTTAAATAATGGGAATAAGAGATGTCAGTTCGCAAAGAGATCTGAGCAGGCAGGAAAGTTATGAGAAAACGTAAATTTCTTTTATCGTTCTTTTCCCGTAAACTCCCAAATGGAGAAGAAATGGCTTCAAGTAATAACGACTAAGGCGAATGAAATGAAACTTTGTAACATGCTAGGTGACCACTCTACTTAAACTTTGAAGCTTTTGAAAATTTTTTAACTATATTTTGAGATTTTGCGAAAAACGTTTTAAACTGTAAAATATTTGTTCACGCATCACGTCATAACCACTTAAGTGAATGAAATGAAATTTGCCGATATTGTAGGTAGCCCCCCAAACTAAACTATAGGAGTCAAAAATTTTGATTGCATTTTGAGATTTTGCAAAAATTCTTTCAAACTGCTATATTTGTTCGCACATCACGTAATTACAACTAACGCGAATTAAATGACACGAATGAATTAAATGCGGCATGATAGGTGGTCACTCAAACTATAGGCAGCCAGTTTTTTAAAAAGTTTTATTAGATTTTGAGATTTTGCGAAAATCCTTTTAAATGCATAAATTTTTGTTCACACATCATGTGGGAACGACTGTAAGTAAAGTAAATGAAATTTTGTGACACAATAAGTGAACATACAACTTAAAATTATAGTGTCGAATTTTTTAAAAAATTGATTTTGTGGAAATTTATTTAAAATGTGTAAAAATTTGTTTGTCTATCATATAAACCACCGAAGGGAATGAAATAAAACTTAATCGTATCTTGAAGTGTTAACTTATCTTGATTATCTTGACTATCTTGAAGTGTTAACTTATCTTGATCATCGTATTAACTTATCTTGAAGTACTTTAAACCATAGACGTTAAAGTACTTCAAATTTTTTTTTAATAGATTTTAAAATTTTGTGAAAATTGAGAAAATGTTTGTTCCATTCCTGAAAAAGGGTAATAGAATGGAGTGAATTTTTTTTTAATTATGCTATGTGGTAAGTTAATGTAAATTGTAGATGTTCTAAATATTTCATAGAATTGAGATTTTGGGAAAATTGGGTAAATGTGTGCTCTCCCATCCCTCAAAAACGACTTTAGACTTTAGAGAATAGAATGAAATTTAGTAACATGATGATCAATAATAACTAAAACGATAAATGACAGAATTTTTTTTAATTTGAAAAAAAAATTTAAAATGTGCAAAAATTGCACTTTTTTATGGAATCATTTTAACGCATCTGAAGTTAATACATTATTTATCGATGTAATTTGTAAAAAATTCGTCGATTTTTTAAAATTATTTATTTGCCTTTTTAGATTTTTTGAAATTTATGCAAAGTTTTCTGATGGCGTAATATTAAAATATCTGTAGTGAACCAAACAAAATTTAGTTACAGGCGAGGAACGGTCCCTTGGCATTAAAAGCTCTTTTCTGTTACTTAGTCCATGAGCTGTAATTTTTTAACAATACACAAAATTTATAACTTTGCTTTCTATACTTTTAACAATATATTTCCATTCTTTGTACTCCTACATTGCTGACAAAAACAGACTTTTTGGAAAAGTACATTACATACTAATCCGTCAAAGACGTATACTTCAGTTAGTTATCTGATATAATTAAATTTAAATTAATTCCTAAAAAGGAATTCAAATGTTTCAAATTGAAATAGGTTAATAACGAACTTATCTTAATTTCAGCACTAAGCCAGTTACTGAGAATCTGATTATTATTTTTTTTTCTCGCTGAGTTTAAAATCTCAATTTTTGATACCTGGAGCTCCTGTAGATAAGAAAAGGTTTCATAAAATCGAAGATAATTGTCTAAACTGGTACTAGACACCACCGTTTGATAAAAGCTGTGAAATGAAAGCTTATCATAATAAATTATCTCGTAAAGTTTTAGTTACTGGTGCACCTAACCTAGTCTATTTTTCCTATACCTTACTCCAAATATTTTGTCACGTTACATTGCCCACTTTAATCGATAAAGAATTGAAGCTTTTTACCGCCTTTTTGAAACGCCCTGTATATTCAAAAATTATCTAAAAATAACCTTCTGAATAGCTATTATCTGCGTTTCCTAGAAATTTTATGCAATTATCATGATCTTGACTGGAACACCAATAACCAACATACGTGCCAATTACTGGTGAAATCCATTTCCCCCCCCAGTAATTGACACCCCCCCCCATCTTAAATTAAAAAAAAAACTTTATTTATTAAAAATAAGCTACACAGAATTATTTTATCTGCTATTATCTCATACCATTCAGTTTACAAGTATTTTAATTTCTAAGAAGAAATATGCTTCAAACGGAAACAGGTTAATAATGAACGAATCTTAATTTCAGGATTAAACCAGCCACTGAGAATCAGACTTTCTTTTAGCACTGAGTTTAAAATCTCAATTTCTGATACCTAGAGCTCTCTGGAGGTAGTACAAAAAGGTCTAAATTCGCACTAGATTGCACCATTGATAACAGTTTTTCTAAGTAAAAGTTTATTATAATAAGTTATATGTCAATTACTGGTGCACATACCCTAATATTATACTATTCTAATGCTGTGCTATTCTAAATCTACCATAATATTTATTCGAACACGCATATTCTAACTATACTTCAGATTCATTTACACCAATATTGACTAATTAATATTCCCATTAACAGTAACAATAACTCATTAAACAGTAGGATTTGTCAGAAATTGAAAAATGGAACGAAAGTGTGTCGACGCAAATCATGTCAAAAAAAAAAAACTCAACGGGGAAAATACTGGCGTGAACGAACACTCTTCTAGCAAAATCTGAAAATTTTATGAAAGAACACTCTAGGAAAAGAGCGTTTCAGAATTTTACATAATTGACTCCCTGTGCAATTATTCTGAATGATAGATGTATTCATTTGTGCCACAGTTTTCTATTCATTTTTGTAAGTGGGTCATTCCATATAAAATCGACAAATTTTAAGAAATCTTTGTTCTGTACCATTTTTATTTTTCACGAAATTTTGTAGGTGATATTTACTTATCTTCTGTATCTCAAAACAGTTTTTTTTATTTCTTAAAAAATGTTTGTTCTTGAGATATCGCCATTTGTTTGCTCCGTGGATGAGTAAAAATCGCCATTTTCAAGACCACACATAACATTTTCTAACTCCCACAGGCTCATTTTCTAAAAACTGTAGAATTTTTATTTGAAATAGCAGGATGATCAGATATAGGGCTTATTGGACAGCTTAAAAAAATGGACTTTTAAATGTGCATAATAAAATAGATTTATGTTAAGCCCAAATACAGTTTTTTTTTTTTTTTTTTTTTTTTTTTTTTTACATCAAACAGTCGTTCACAGACTAATGATTTTTGTCTTTTTAGGCATTAAAAATACAAGGAACGACCTTCAGTAATAAAACACTTTTTTTTTTCCTCGTTACACTTATTTATCAATACAATATGCAAAAAAAAAAGAAATTAGTTGCAACTGGCGGTCCTTCATCCTGGAAAAATTGCGTAAACTTTCAAAAAATTGAAAAATGTGCTTTTTCACCTCCTAAAAAAGTCATGAGGGACAGGTGACAAAAATCTCAAAATAACATGGTAAGAAGCTCTTATCTGTACTTTAAAGCAAAACAAAAATTATCTTGCTATTCCAAAAGACAGAGGAGATACACATTTTTGAAGCAGCACTACAAAAGCAATTACACTAACCTACGTACACTAACTCTTTGCGATTAAACGGAATCATAGGACGGAGCCCCGCGTGGTCATGATGGAAATATCATTATCTGCCGGAACACAGAAACACAAATCGGATCTTCTGTGTACCTCCTTGTCTTTTGGAATAACAAGACAATTTTTGTTTTGTTTTAAAGTATAGTATAAGAGCTTCTTACCATACCATTTTGAGATTTTTATCACTTGTCTCACATGACTTTTTTTTTTGGGGGGGGGTGAAAAGTCAACCTATTCTCAATAAGAAGGAGGGTTTTTTTGTATTTTATTTCAAGCACAATGCCACCTACCATATAGTTAAATAATGGTACGACGGCGGACATATGCCTCCCTCAAAAATTGTGCCGAAAGTCGCCAAGTTTGAGGGCTTTTGGTGTACGTATGTGTGTAACTCGCATATACCAAAAACTATTAGTCGTAGATAGTTGAAATTTTATGTATAAGATTGCTCTAACACATAGGTTCCCAACCTTTTTTGAGCTGGTGCCCCCTTTTCTAGTGAATTTTTCAATACCGCCCTCCCCTCCCACTCCAGAGAAATAAGAGCGTACATAATGCAGTGAAAACAGGAGTTAAATTTTAAAAAATTTCAAATAGATAGAATATTGTTGGAATTGAAACTCTACTGAATTTCTTCTTCATTTAAAAAAGAGGAATAAAAGTTTTAGAGAGGTATCTCTTTCTCTCAACAGCGAAGTCTCATATCGAAATATGTGAATTTTCGCACACGTGATAGAAATGAATTATCAGAGTGATTTTTAAGTCTTTTTTAGACTATATTTGGTTAATCTTACCACGCCCCTCCGTGCCATATCAACGCCCCCTAATTTTCTCTGGTCTTTTACCGCCCCCTGAAAGCCTCAAACGCCCACAAGGGGGCGTTATCGCCCACGTTGGGAACCTATGCTCTAACATCTAGTTGTTCATCTTGATTTTTGTTTCAAATCTACTAGAGAGTTTATTGACAGGACCACCGAAAAGAATTTCAATGCAATATTATCTATGGACATCTTCAATATATTAAGTCTGTAGTCAGTTATTGTTTAGTACATCTCCAAAATCTCGCTATTAGTCATCGACCTTGGTGAGTTTTGCGGAAAAATTGCCAAATTCAACGCCAAAAAGAATTACGTATTTTTCGCATAAATCTAAAACTTTTAACCGTAGAATGTTGAAATTTTATATTTAGAAATATTGTAACATCTAACTGCGCATTTCTTTTTTGATTGCAATCAACTAAGTAATTTATTTACAGGGTCCCCAAAAGACTTCAAATACATTAAGGTCTATGGATACCTTCAATTCAGTGGCGGCTCGCGGCTCGTGGGATACAGCAAGTACACCCGGGCTGCACTTGAAATTATCAGCACATACTTTAAAATAATTTATTCTACTAATTTTCCTAACTTCAGGTTAGAATTACGGAATTCCTACGGTAAATTAAAAAAAAAAAAAAACCGTATTGTGGCCGGATCGCTCATTCAGAAAAAAAGCACTTTAAAAACCTTCCCGCAATTCAATTGGAAAAATCTTTGGTTCAGCACAGAGCGCTGATAAGAAAATTGGCAGCACCGTTGCCATGACAGCGACTACGTAAGGAGCCCCTCCGGCACTGGTTGTCTTTGCATAGGCTATAATGGGGGTACGCAACTAAGACTCTGCTGATGAAAGATTTTGAAACGACGGCTGCACTTGTGAATTCGACAAACTGATTGGCTCGAGAAGTGAGGGAGGGGGGTAAGGAGAATATATGTTCGGAAAACTCTCGACTTTATATTGCTGAATTTATCAAGAAGGTAAGCCTGAAAGACGCTTATGAATGGACAATTACCCATCAAAGCAGTATTGTTTATAAGTAAGCAAGAACTGGCATTTAGAGGACATGGCGAGCGAGAAAATTCTTTAAACATGGGAAATTTTAAAGAGCTTTTAAAATTATTGATATCTGAATTAAAACAACGCCTTTTTATGAGGGCTCACTGACCGATTCGCAAGTTTAAAAGAAAGGAGGATTGATTTGACTTATAAAAAATAAGTAAGTTTTCTTTTCTTCTCAAGTTATCGTTACAAAAGAAAATTCTAAGGAAACTTCGAATCAGACACGGATTAATGCAATTTTGAGGATGAGAGCGGCTGGTTGAAATTTATGTCCATTTTATGGAAGTAAAATAGGATCTCTTAAATTTTTTATGTAATTTTTTTTTTCCTCGGTGAGGGCTTAATCCGCCAGCTTTCGAATTCAGTAACAAAGATTTTCCATTCCTGTCCGGAGGAGGGGGGGGGGGCTCATATGCTTCCGGCTGCACTAACAGTTTTGACCACGGGCCGCCACTGCTTCAATTCATTAAAAGTCTGTAATGAATCACTATTTCAGCGGCCCAAATCTCGCTAATTATCTCAAGCTTGCCGGCTTTTGGTGAAATATCGCCCAATTGAGTGTAAAAAAAAAAAATCAAATTGAACCTAGCTTGCCGATATCTCTAACATTTGGGTAGAAATTGCTGAATCTTAGTATTACTGCAGCATTTCATCTTTCAAACAAAATAACATTCGATGAAGTGCACCGAAAATATTTATGCTTTAAAAGACGTACAACGAGGTTATGTGGTGTCCACATCAGATTTTTATTATAGTTTAGGGGTTTACATGATGTCTTTTTACTTCCTTGTACAAAGTAAAAGGAAGAAATGTCGCAAAAAATTTCAGTGTCCAGATTTTGACAAAAAAATCGATTTGACAACCGCTAAATTTACTTTTCAAGAGATTTTACGAGATATCTCATCGTACGCATGTATGTATGTTTGTGGAAATGCATGTACAATACATTTCAACCAACGGGAAGTCCATTTTGACCAGTTTTTCACTGGCGTGTGTACGTACGTACGTATGTATGTATGTATGTAACTCGCATATCCCAAACTATCCGTCGTAGAATGCTGAAATTTGATAATTAGGATTGCTGTAACAACTAGTTGTGCACCTCCCTTCCAATCGACTGGATAATTTATTTACAGGGCCACCCAAAAATTTTCCATACATCACGTTCTATGGGCAGAAATTCATTAAAGTGTATTTTAGAGATATTAAGTTATTTCAGACGAATCAAAAGTGATATATGTTGTTAAGGATTACAAAATGAATCTCTCCAACGAAAATTGTGTCATTATCATTTATAGTTCTTTTACAGGAACACCCAAAAGAATTTCAATGCATTACGGTAATAGCAGTTTTTTAGACATTCATCCATTTCAAGTAAAGTACTAGCTTATCATACTGTTTGGCAATGATCTGACGACCGTAGTGCCTCCCTAAAAAAACTGTGTTAAAACTCGACAAGCTTGGCGACTTTTGGTTTACGTATGCATTTATGTAATTCGCATATCTTAAAAACTATTAGTCGTAGAATGTTAATCTATTATATAAATGTGAAAGTTTGTTTGTTTATTTGCTTGCTTGTTAGTCTGGGAACTCCTTCCACACCGTTCGACCAATCGGCTTGAAATTTTGCACATATACCTAAAATGACATAGAATAGTCCGTAGTCAACTTTAAAATTCTGAGAACTCAATCGTTGCACGATTTTTTTCGATTTTTTTGATAATTTTCACCTTCAGAAAGCGTTTCCAGTTTCGGATTGTCTAAAATAGTGATCATGTGATATACCATCTATATGCTGGCGATAGACATAACTGTAAAAAAGTAGCATATTAACAGACAAAAGACGTCATTTTGATGTCACGAGTTTAAAACTGCATTAGAAATTTTAATATTGTGTAAAATAGCGATCATGTGACATATGCTGGAGATAGACATAACTGTAAAGAAAGGGGTATATCATAAATGAAATCAAGATCATTTTGATGTTGCGAGTTTAAAAATGCATTAGAAATCCTAATAGGTTACCAAGCTTTGACAAAATATTACACCACGAGTGAAAAAATAAACTTCTAGATTATCAGATGCTGTAGAAAAGTAAAATAACGTGCGGTTTTCTATTTTTTTCCCCTTCTTTCACTATTTCATGTTAGATATCGCAACTGATAGCGACGCAATTTTGACGTCATGAGTTTAAAAATGAGTTAGAAATCTACTTAAAAATTTACGATTATAAAAGTTCAAAGGCACGAGCTTGAACCATGGAGGATTTAAATATTTAAATTGGTACAGCTTGGATATTTTCCAGCACGGCGAGATGAAATATTTTGCCGTACTAAATACCGCAATCTGACAAGAATTATGCTCAAAAATATATAGAGATATGTTTTAATGACAATGCATAAATTCCAAAGGATCACCAAAGCGTAAATAGGCACTATTGGTTTAAAATATCTAATCTGTTTCTTTAAATTGAGCATTAAAGAGGGAGAAACGAAGATAGATAATATTAATAAAAGTAATAGATAGCATAAGTAATAGGTTGCAATAGTAGATTTGTAGGGTTAATATGGATTAAAGCACAGTACACCACATTAATAAATGTTTCGTGAAATTAAAAGTGGTTCATCATTATTCAACATCTTCTTACAACTAACTAAACTATAATCCTACGTTGCGTTAATATATCTCGTGGTAGTTTCAACAAAGGGACTACCTGAACTTTTTGTGATTTTGTTTTTGCATAGGTAGTTACGATTATATTTTAGGAAAATATTCGTTTCCTACAGTTTGAAGAACGGGCACGGAGCTAGTATTTTATTTATTTAAGATTGTTGTAACATCTAGTTGTGCCACTCTCTTTACGGTTCCAATGTACGGGATAGTTTATTTATAGGATCACCCAAAAAAATTTTAATACATAAGGTCTATTCGCATCTTTAATATATTATGTCTGTAGTCAAGCATTGTTTGGGCTATACCCAAAATCGCTCCTACTATCAGTAACCCTGGCGAGTTTTCCCGAAATGTTGGCGAGTCGACCCCAAAAATAATTATGTATATCGTATATAACTTTAAACTTGTTTACTGTAGAATGTTGAGATTTTTTATTTAGAACTATTGTAACATACAATTGTGCATCTCTTTTTTGATTGCAGTCGATTAAGTAATTTATTTACACGATCGACCAAAAGATTTTAAATACATTAAGTTCTATGGATACATTCAATTCATTGAAAGTCTGTGGTGAACCACTATTTCATCTATGCCCAAATTATCTCAAGGTTATCGGTTTTGGGCGAAATATGGACAAATTAAGTGCAATGAACAAGTCTTTAAAACTGAACCCATCTTGGCAATATCTCAAATATTTTGCTAGAAATCGCTAACCTTAGTATCATTGCAGTATTGTATCTCTTGCAAAAGGAATAAGTTTACATGAAGTGCGCCGAAAATATTTATGATTTCATAGACGTACGAGAAAGTCATGTGGTATCCACATCAGATTTTTTTCCTCCTTTTTTTTTCAGAATACTTAACTCATTTAATTCTTAAAAGCACTTCTATTTCACAGTTAATCAATGATTGGCTCTATTATATGTATGGCACACTGATAAACGACAGTGATGGAAGGTTTTAATGATTTTTAACTCGTTCGAATCTAATTACTAATGAGCACTCTGCGTACAGGTATTGTGGACTTCGTCGTAACTGGCTTAACTTTTAGTGTCCAAACTTTTCGCGATCGGTTTTAAGACACTTTACAGATTAAAATTTCTGACTCACTTGAATAGACCTTTTAATAGCTTCGAATGTTTTCCCTTTGAGTTGTCATCGAACTGGATGTCATGAAAGCAACGACATATTTCTCGTACAAAAATGCAACGGATTTGCTTATCTAATTTTATTAGTTTTATATCAGTTGACACAATGCAACAAAACAATATTAAAGAATGAGAGTTTTGACTTAAAGATTTCAAATGGACTTTACAGAGAAGATTTTGACACCAAACCTGTATTCTAAAAGACATTTGCCGTGACGACTGCCTAGGGCCACCAATCGAAAGAGTATTTTTTAAATACAAGGAGCCTTTTATTATAGCACCGATGTACATAATTCATTTATTCAGAAATACTGTTTAATGATTCCCTTAATGGCCCTCAAACTAATTGCATTTTTTTTAATTGGCCATCAAATACAGCTTCTGAAAATGTGTGGTCATACTTCAGTGTGAGGTTTTTTTTTTTTTTAATAACCTATTAAAAACTTTTTAGCAGGTTCAAAACCGGAATATTAGCTTTGTCTATTTTCTATACCATCTGCTTTTGCATTCAGGGTGCACCGTAAAAAAAAAGAACCTTTTTATCTCATTTGGGGGAAATTTCTGTATAAGTGTGGGAAATGAGGCTTGTTGTATAATAAAAGCACTTTTATTGGAAACTTCGATGTTTTTAAAGACTTGTGGGGACTTTTAGAGTGTTATTCACATCTGTTGGGAAGTAATGTAAAAAGGTAGCATACGACAACAAATTTCAAATAAAAGTATTAAAATGTATGGCAAGTTTCCTATGTGAATTTCGAGTAAAAAGTATTATTACAAGAATGATTTTTTGAAAAAGAAAACCGAATTCATATTACACAATCATAACGAAAAATTACTCCAATTGTAAAATAATAAAGTTCAGCAATTTTTCGCCAAATATAGAAGATATTGCCAAGCTAGGTCCAGATTTGGGAAAATTTTTTGGCTCCAAACTTAGCAATAAATTCTCAAAAAATGCCAACCCTGGCGATTTTTAACTATCACCTCTTTACTGGGAACCATTTAGGTAAAGTTTTAAAAACACCTTTTCCAGTTTTCCGAATGAAAGTGTCATCAGAACTTGACCAAATTAATATGGGGCCGCATATGAAGTACTCTGTTACTATTAATAAAATAAGGCACTTTGAAAGTAATTCTCTCTCTTTTCCTCTCACCGCGCTCGCTCTTCTATCTATCTCTCTCTCCACACACACACACACACACACACATATACATGATTTAGCATACATCAAACATGCATGCTAAATCTGTGGGGCCGTAGGTCGGTAGGTGGGCGAAATGGGATCCATTAATCACTCTGTTCCGGTGATGCTTTAAACCAGGTACAGGACAACCTTTGTAAAGCTGCGGTCCAAACTTTAGGATGTTTGGGAAGTCGCAGGCCGTATAATCGGGATTAATATAGGATTTTGATATGTTCCGTGGGTCGGAGGTTGCCCATATATGCTTTAAACTGGGGCGAACATGGAATCTTTACGCTCTGAAGCAACTGAAGCTGATTTTCATAGCTTTACTGTATGGTCTGTAATATATATATATATATATATATATACTAAATTTGAGCTCAATCGAATGCACCGTTTAGTAGCTATCATATTAACTCACATACATACACATACATACATACAGTCCAGTAGAGCTAAGCAGCCAGTCTTCGGCAATTAAAAAAAAATTGAGTGACTCCACTTGACTTTCTGAACACTTGATTTTTACCAAGCGTTTAAATAAATTTGATCACCTTAATCGGGTCTAGTATGCAGACGTTAGTGCACTTCAAATAGTTTTAGTCTATAGGCCGCAACGTATAAGAACATTTTTTGTAGCCTTGTAAAAAGAACTGTTAGGCCTACACACACTGAAATCTGTACAATATGTAAAACAGTGACTTATAATAAACATACCTAATTTGAGCTCAGTCAATTGAACGGCATATACACTAGCGCACTTTCAAGAATTTCCGCTTTAATGTATTAGAACTTCTTTGTAGCCCTGTACAAAAACTATAAGCCCTACACCTATAATATAAATACCTAATTTGAATGCACCACTTAGACAGTTAGCAGACTTTAAATGATTTGCATCCGTAGACCGTAATGTATAAGAATTGTTTATGCAACCCTGTGAACAAATTATCGATTTTACAAACACTAAACTCTATACAAGTCATGTGACTGTGACTTATAATACATACCACAACTTGCTCTCAATCGAATTCAGCGTTAAGCGCTAGAACAGTTTCAAGAATTTCCGCCTTTAAGACATAATGTTAAAGAATTATTTTTTGTAGCCCTGTAACAAAAAATATTAGTCCCACACCAAAATCAGTGCCGGGCGTGTGAGTGTGGTCTGTAATATATATATACTAAATTTGAGCTCAATCGAATGCACCGTTTAGGAGCTATCATATTAGCTCACATACATACACATACATATATACATGCCGTAAAAATAGAATAAAGAATTCAGAAGACCTCAAAATGTGTAAATACAAAATTTCAAAGTCGAATTCTTTTAGGGTTACAAAACTTTCCTTACATGATAGATGTTCGGAAAGTAAAAACAATAATAACAAATACTCTTAAGAGAACGAACATTTTTCTCCATAAAAGTGAATTTAAAATATATTTCTCTTCACCACCAATAACACCGTGAAATCAATTAAAATCCTCCAGAAGTACAAACTTGAAAGCAACTCCCGTCTTAAAGGACAAGCAGTGTCATTGCTATCTGGAAAACTTCGACCATTTTGGTGCATTTAATGATATGACCCGACTATTGTAACAATAAAGTGTTATGGAAGAAGTTCAGTAAATTCATTTCACGTTTTTAATTTCACTTTTATTTTTGTGAAAAACGAAATATTTCACTTGGTGAAGTCAAGACAGCGGTATGCATCCTTCAAGAAGTTCATTGAATCCTCTCCCTCAAGTCGAAATTGAAAGAAAAAGTAAAATAGAATTTCCCCCCCCCCCTTATGTCACATATCGAAACTGAAATAAAAAGTTTTGACATTTGCAAGAACACCTCAGCAAACGCAACGAAGAAACGAAAAATGATACCACTGCTCTTCTGTACGTGATTTGGATGCTTATTAAGTCAAAGATTTCACTAAGGTACTCCAACTCGGCTATGCATTTCAGCTCTTTCTTGCTTGCCACAAATTCCTGGTTAAATCTCTTATACTGCGGTTTATATTCTTTTTTCTTTATTTATCCCACTGAGTTCATCTTGAAATTTTCGTGGCTTAGCTGCGTCAATCAAAGCTATCTACTTTACATAGTATTCAGCAATTACAGATGACTAGTGTAAGATAAATAAATAATAATAATACTTACACCCGAAGATGTAATATCCCCGCCGCCGCTCTTCTTAAGATCAAGACATTTCTCTTTAATACCACTGCTCTGAAAACCCCAAAATTTCATTAGACCGAGTTGTAATTCCACTAAAGTCAATGTTTGCTTGCTTTGGTGAAATTTGCACCGCACGAATTCTTGCAATTCGGAAAAAAAAACTATTTCTCTGCTTTTGTGATAGATTTGGCATGGAAAGTTTGACGGTTTTTCAGAATAGCCATTCTCACATTTCTTAGACATTTGAGAAGTCTATGAAATGGATTGTTCTTGTTTACAATAAAATAATAACATTCAGTTTTAAGTAGAGAAGGGCCAGATATTATATATTATATTTGAAAATCTAAATCCACACATATACAGGGTGAATCTAAACTCTTGGGCAAACTTTAAGGGGTGATCGGGCACACAATGAGGAATCGTAATCACAAAGCAATCTGGGGTGAAACGCAGTTTTAACTTACCCGGCAATAGTCACTTTTGGAAAAGCATTGAAGGATTGAAGTGTCCGTCTAATTTCTTAACCAAGTTTCATTAGCAATAGGCTCGTCTCCGAAAATTTCATCCATGAAATAAAATGAACTTTTTAAACTATCCATTTTAGTCTTCTGTTTTCGGAGAAAAATACATTAGTTTTTGACGAACAATGGTCGGCAAGTGCACTGTTGTTTCAGCACTTTTTCCGAAGTGATTATTAACAGCTATACGAAGACGACATTGCCGACCCCACATTTCTATGTGATTCTGATTCCTTATTATGTGTCCTATCACCCCTTAAATCTTTGCCCAAGAGTTTAGATTCACCCTGTATATGGACGGATATGATTTCTTGGTGTCTGTATCTTGCAAGACAATACAATAATTAAAAATAAATAGCTTTATTTAAGTAGACATGAGGACTATTAAGAAAATTAAAGATAAATGGTGTTGAATGGTTAAAACTAATAATGAACTTTGTAAATATTTTACGGTTTCGATTTATATATATAAGTATTATTTGCAAAGTTCTCTATTAGTTGTAGACATCAGAATCGTAATTACATTTCAACAAATTTATTTATTTATTTTATTTTTATAACAACACAACAGGTTTGCGTGCTCTTATTAGACAGTGCGATCTTTGAAATGATGACCTGATTGATTTATATTTGTACGCATCGTAGCAGTGATCAAAGAGAGTAAAATTTTTCAAATGTAGTTTTCTGCAGTGTACAGGTTGAAAACAGAGCTAAAAAATATTTATATAAATTTCAAAAATCAGATTTATTTTCTAAAGTTTAGATTGTGTTGTTCAAACCGTATCTTTCAATTCTTATCCTAGGCCAAAATTATTAAATAGGTGCATTTTCATAATAGTTGCATGAAATTTAATGAAATTTTTACGCATATAAATCTACAAAACTTTAATTCTTACAAACTAAAAATATGTAATTACTTAATCATTGACAGATACTTTTTTTCATACACTCCGTAGACTGGGTATTTTTAACACATAGGAATCCGAAATCGGATTCCAGTTCTAATTGCATCGAGTTTCTAATAGAATTTTATCTCGGGACCTCAAAATGACCTCGATCTCACTTGCGAATTGAAATCAATGAGTTACGAATAGCCCACGTGTTAATGGAAGAGAATTATCCATGCTATACACATCATTTTCAGTATTATTCTACTGCCACCGATTCCACAAAATTTCAAGTTAATTGGAGTTTGAGAAATCAGCACAATATGCATTACGAGCTTTGAGCCTCACACGAGACAATTACATACAGCGTAAGTTAAACAAAATGTTAATAATTATAAAAACTTTTTTTTTCGATCCTACCTCAGCTTGAAACACAGATAGCTAGCTCTTAAATAAAATATTTATAATTATTCTAGGAGGTGTAGATTTCCTGTTGCAGTCATGTTGCTGGCTGAAAGCAGTAGGTAGCAAGAAAAGTGTCACTTCAGATGTGTAAAGCGCTGTGAGATATAGTCGAGAGCACTTGAAGCTGCGCAGGAAAACTTGTTTTACAGGTTGAACGAACAGAAGTGATTTTGTAATCGAAATCAGCAGTTTATGTAAGTAAAATAAGATGTTTGTCTAATGCATCGCATGTATTTTAATACATCGCATGAAATTAAAAATATTTTCGTTTGATCGTGTTTCTGTGTGCGCAAGGTAGTTTCTTTCATTTTTTGTACTTTCTAAACAAGTTGAAGAATATTTACGATTTCGGTTTTAATGACTTGTCTGTCTACTGGCCTCAAACTATCGTTAAGTATGCATCGATTCCTTCGAAATTTATATATTTTATTCCAATGTACTATACCATGTATCCTGCTGAAAATGGTATATGTAGCATTTATAGTTCCTTTACAAGAACACACAAAATAACTCCAATATACATTACGCTGAATGGTCAGTCATTGTTTGAAGGACACATCAGAAATTCATCTATTTTAAATAAAATAAAATTGGTATATGTTGTTGAGGATTGCAAAATAATGCTCTCAATTGAAAGTAGTTTTCTCTTGCGTTTATAGTTCTTGTACAGGAGCACTCGAAAGAATTCCAGTACGTTGCGTTCTATGACAGTTTAGAGACCATCCATTTCAAGCACACTGCCATAAGTACACGAACGTTTACATCAGTTTTCTTTTCTTTTTAAAAGCGGAAATACCACTTTAAAATCTTTTAAAGGACATCGAAAAATCCTACTATGTAGTTAAGCTGATCACTGACTCTATAAATATTCCGGGCAACCCCTTCAATATAAATATTTTACCGCTTATACAGAAGATTAAAAAGTTCGGAAAGATTAAACAGCAGAAAAATCGTAATAACATCTACACCGTTTATACGATCCGCTTGAAATTTTTCATAATTATGTATAAAAATATTTTTTAAAAAATCTGTGCTACTTTAAAAATCTGAAAATCTACCGGTTCCCTCATTTTTAAGCGATTTTTTTTATATTTTCAGATTTTTTTTTCCAAGAGTTTAAAAAAAAAAAAAAAAAAAAAGTGAATAATTTGTGTGACAAAATGAGCCGTTGCAATCGATATGACGTCATATTCATCAGGAATCATATTCATCATGAAATTCTTGCTGTAAAATAAAATAAATATGAATCCATTGCTTAGACACACCTTGTTTGTAATTGAAAACTCGTAAAAAATTTATTTATTTGAAATCAGTGAAAGAAAAGAAAAAAGAAAAAACGACATTATATACGAGTACTTTCTGGTATAACTAATATCTATGTAGAATTTAAAATTTGTCTTTTCACATATATTTTGGTTTAAATTCCCCCACTGAATGCGCTCGGATGCCGATCGAGACAAATTTAGAGTGCAGGGCAAAGAGATCGGCCCTACTCCATAAACTCCTTGTAAAAAAAAAAAAAAAAAAGAAAAGAAATTAAAGAAAAATAACAATTCCCAATTCTAGGACGTTAAAAATGTGTTTGGGTTTCAAAATAAAATTTTACTTGGTGGGTATGAAATATACCTACAGTTGTTTTCAGACATTGTTGTACATATATCTCTTTGTATTTTATTTATCTTTATTTATTTTGTTTTTGTTTTAAGTTAAACCACATCGGCGTGCTCTGTAAAATATTCTAACGAATTGAAGCGGGGGGGGGGGGTGGAGATATTGATTAAAGTTAGTTCTTAGAAACGTAATTTTTGAAAAAGAATATAAAGGATGTCCCAAAGAGGTCGTAACGGGCTTTAATTCATTATCTATTAGAGATAAGTGGGCAGTGTAAATTGAAAAAATGTTCAAAATAAGGTCGGAAATAAGACTCCTTTAAGAAAAAATTCCTCTCGCTAACTTTTAAACAGTTACGCTTTTCAAATTTGTATAAGGCCCCCGTACAAAACAATTCCCAGTTAGTAAAATGTGCCCCATACACACTCATGGGGTGACATAAAAAATTTGAAAAATTTACCTTAAAAAGTGTCAGAGATAGGAAGATAAATATAACGCTGACTCAAACCACTTTTCCAGGACTCTCGAAGGAAAAAAAAATTGCGTTGAATGATCGCATTTCAGGGGTCGTACAGACATTACGAAAGAAAATCTTTTTTTTTTTTTCCACTCTAGTAAAAAATGTTTACATTCTAAATCATGTATAGTTCCCGATCCTCTTTCTTTAAAGATATCTTTGCTATGCTGTATGATGAAAGGCTCAAATTTGGTACATCACCTCATTCGTGCATGGAGGACATTTTTCTATTTGGGAATTTCTTTTTGCGTGGTGGGGGGGGGGGTGTCGTATACAAATTTAAAAAGTGTAACTTTTTTTGAAAATTAATGAGAGGAATTTTTCCTTAACGGAGTCTTATTTCCGACCTTATTTTGAACATTTTTTTCAATTTACATTGCCCACTTATCTCTAATAGGTAAAGAATAAAAGCCCGTTACCGCACCTTTTTTGGGACACCCTGTATATATATATATATATCCTCTTATGTGATTTTACTGCAGAATTAAAATTTATTGGGGGATCCGGAAGTAATGTCCTTTTCGTGTGGCAGTTATTTTGCCTAGTCGAAACTATTGAAACTTATAATACGAAATTCGGCATGTACGTGAGCTTTGTAACGTAGACGTTCAATGAGCTACGCGTTTTTCCAAATTCGTAAAGAGTGGGAGGTAGGGGCCCAAAATGTTCCTTTAGAAGGTGGGTGGCGCACCTCTTTTCTTTAAAATGAAATATAAGGGAAGGTGACGCAAAATGAACCTAGCGGGCAAAACGATACACATATGTTTCCTTAGATGCATGTAGTGCTATCTGCTAGGTAACACATAGGAACTAGTTGTGCCAAGTCAAGAAGAAGAAATGGCGATATTTAAGTGATCGGTGTATTACGTTTCTGAGTAGAATTCTTCAAAAAAAACTGGGTTTTACCATATCTCTCATAGCTTTCCTATTTATTTAGAAATGCAGTCTTAAATGTACAGAAATATGAATTGGTTTACTGAACAGAGTATGGTTTTTAGATGTGAATTACACTTGTTTTGCTTGTTATGTTTCTCGGCGTGTTCCAATAATATGGCGTAAAGTGGGCAGCCATATTGCCAGGTAAAATGATTCATCGAAGAAACTGCGGTACCGGTTCCTAGTCATCATGGCAGCCCTTCAGACGTCCACAAAATGCGCGACTCGCCATTACATTATTTAATTTATTTCTGATTTTATTGTCGTCCATAATTTTTGAATTATAATTTTCAAATATGCTATTTTATTGTTTGTGACACTTTTTATTTTAAAATTTTCATAAAATAAATTATGCAAGCTATATGACTGCAAAACTTATTTTATTTCATTATGTGTACTCATAATTACTTTTACATCTCTTATTTTGCCGATAAAAAACAATTTATTTGCCCTTGGGGGTGGGTAAAAGGATCCTTTGAACTTCTTTTTTTCAAAATTCTTTTTTTTTTTTTTTTTTTCGTTACTCAATTTGGGTTCAAAATATTCTTTCAAATATTTTTTGATGCAAAATGTAGTGTAAACTATTGTGGCTAGGGGCTAAAGTTTTATTTAACAACATGTACATTATTTTATGCAAGATTTCCCCTCAAGGGAATCATTTTGGGCCACCTTTCGCTATATGATTCCATTGATTAGTCACAAACTGTTTGTTGTTCAAATTTAATGTAAAAAGAGACAGGAATTTTCGATACAGCCAGGGTGCGAATTGACGGGGGGGATGCCGGGGATTGTCCCCGGCTGAAGAATGTAATATCCCTGGCTAGAAAAATATTAATGGATCCCTGCCAGGGACACTATTTATCCCCTGCTGGAGAAATGTTAAAATTAGTCTCTGTCCTTACAAATTCAACAGTACCTAACGATTTTAAGTATTGAGAATAGAAATTCTTTTGTTTACTAGACAAAGGAGCATGTTACAAACATCCCTTTGAAATAGATATATGCATGCCTGATGCCACTTTTCATTCTGCCACTGGGGTCAGGTCTCAAATTAAGACTGCGAAATGAACGAACAAGCGCTGTCCCGCCGCGAGCCGAATTTGAGGGTAGACGTAGAATCGACATAGGCAGGAATATATGTACATAGAAAATCGGGGGTCGACTTTTGTTTGAACTTAAGTCCCTTCCCAGACATGTTGGCGACTGCATTTGTCATGTAATACCTAACTTATGTGAGGAGCATTTTACGCCTTCCCTCCTTTTCTTGTTTTTTTTTTTTTTCAAATGTCACCTCCTGGAGAATGTTTTCTTTCAAATGTCCCCGCTGGAAAAAATGTTCAATTCGCACTCTGGATATAGCTAATAGAAAACAGTATACGGTTTTTGAGTCCCTAAACTTTATAGGTCCAGGGCAATTGCCCGGTTTGTTTTGTCGGTAACAGGGTACTGAATGTGACGTGTTTACACGCAAGAAAATGTTGTTGAGTCTCCTCTTCAGCCTCAGGATAAGCGTGGAATAATGGACCTTGCTTCCTTAAGGGAAAAGGCAAATGTTTCTCGAAGCACTTTTTCCTCTTCTAGAAGTGTCTGCCGTTGCCAATGTAAACGGTATTTGAAACGAGCAGGATGATTGCACTTGCATGTAAAAACATTACATGGGGGTTTCCTCTATTTTTTAATTAACATTTTCCGTTTTCTGTGTTTATTAATTAAGTGTAATTGAATGTTCTCGACTTTTTTGAGGTAAAAGCTTTCGTGAGAAAGGATAATTGACTGGTATAAAATTTTTAAATAAAAAGTGCCATATTTTTTTTTCTTTTCTTTCTTTCTTTTTTTTTTTTTTTTAAAGGCGTTTGCGGTAAATGTATACGTATATTAGAACGTCGAAAATTTGAGTAGAGGCAGACATATTGGTCGAAAATTTTTATTTCAGGTTTACACATTTATGCATACATCAGAGCAAACAATACAGTACAAAACAGATAAGAAGTTTGGCAGAAATCTCGGAAGGACGCGGAGAGAGCAAAACACAGATTAATTAGCCAGACAAAAATATGCCTAAAAGGTCCTGACTGAATTCCTGGGCTGGACTTCTATATGTTTGGAACTAAGTTTGCCCAGCTCTACCATTGTACCTTATTCAAATTGACATATTTTACAATATCCTTGTTTTGACCGAGAATATATGTGACTCAAAGCCTGGATGGGTTGTGTTTACTTTGTTGTCACAGAAGGAATTTCTCGCCAAATAGAATTTGATAATTAGTTTGTTTACTCGATGTTTTGTTTTGTCGTCTTGGCAACGGCACAAAATTGAGAAGTAAGTTATCAAAAGAAATGTGTTATGGTGACTCAAAGCCTGGATGGGTTGTGTTTACTTTGTTGTCACAGAAGGAATTTCTCGCCAAATAGAATTTGATAATTAGTTTGTTTACTCGATGTTTTGTTTTGTCGTCTTGGCAACGGCACAAAATTGAGAAGTAAGTTATCAAAAGAATGCATTTAAAAATAATTATGAAGAAAAAAAACGGGATATAACTGACAATTGCTAAGAGAACAATATATTTGATTTTAAATTTAATACACAAAGTTTACTGATTGTAATTTTATTGCATGGAAATTTTATTACAGATATTAGAGATATTGAGGAATTAGTTCCTAAAATTGCATATCACATTTTCCGTTTTTTTTAAAAGTGATTTTTTTTTTTAAATTCTTCATCAGCTCAGCTTTTAAAATTCACCATAAAATTCTTCATTTAAATTCTAACAGACTTAAACACCTAGAAAACCGTTATCAGGATGTTTTCTAAATTGCCCCTCCTGTCAAGGAAGACAAGAAGTGGGACCAAAACGTGTATTTCACACAGCTTTCTTTTATTTCAAAGTATAGAGAAAACATATATCTATAAAAGTTTCACTTTAAAATGTGGCAGACAAAATTTACCCCTATTTTCAAAATCTACTCCTCAAAAGTGATAGTGTCCAAGCATTCTATTCACAAATTCGTTACACTTATTTCAAAGTTTAAAAAATGAATAAGTAGGTAAATAAGTAAAAGTTCTTCCAATTCTTGCTTTGAAACGGTGATCTCCGTGTGGCGTGTTTTGGGTAATACTTACGACAATTCAAACTTTCATTAAATGAAGCCTGGAGAACAGAGGGTAGGGTGTAGGTTTGATTTTGTTTGTTGATTGTTTTGTTGTTAGTATTTTGATTGTTTGTGTAACAACACTTGTAAATTTCACCCAAAAGTCTCAACTGACTATTATTATTATATTTTTTATGTTTATTTCTCAGAATAAGCATAAGACTGGCTCTTAATCTATGCACTGAGGGATGCTGATAGTCCATGAACTTGGAAAAATGTTCCAACAAAATTTTAAAATGTTATAGAAAATGTTATGGTTATGCATCATGCAAGATGAAATATACTATTCAACTTTACGTCAGTAAAAATATGGTAAAATGCCAAATGTTCCATGGTTTTGTAAAAGTTACGAACAACTTCTATGAAGCAATATAAAAGAATATAAATTTGTTCCCCACTCTCCGCCCCCCCCCCCCCAATGTATCTGAATGTATCAATATATATTAAGCAAACACACATATTTTGACAAAAGTATTGTCGTCCTAAAATGGAATGCTTCGATTTATACAAACACACATTCGAACACGTAAAGAACCGGGTTTTCTTTCTACATTTCCCCTCCTCAGATTCGAAGTAACAAGGAGGAAGGGCGGAAAAAAAGCACGACCCAGTACCAAAAATTATTCAAAAAGCTCCTTTTATTTACAGAAAAAAAAAGCCACTTGATTTAAAACCGAATTATTGTTTCAATCCCGAAAACCCAAAAATGCCGAAAGAAATGTTACATAAGTTCTGGATGTCTGGAGTGATGAAAGCAAAGCGATGTCATACTGAATTCGCCTGAACGGGTACATTTGTTTCATGATAGTAAATACGCTATGTTACAATTTTATAAAAGTATCTTTTTATATTGTTTAGTTTCAAAAAGTAAAATTAAGATACAATCAACAGTAACGAATTTTAATTTTTGGTAGTATGAACTATCCCCAATTGTTATTATACTGCACTCCTCAACACGGTATTAAGCAGATGGTATCCATCGTGTAAAAGAGAATCAATACTACAAATATTACTAATTTAGGTGATTTGCCACTAAAATTAGCGACTATTATTTTTTAATTTTGGGATTTGTCGCTTAAAAGTCGCTAAATTTAACAACTTTTTACGTCATTTTATGATTTGTTGACAAATCTAACAACTTTTTATTTCATTTTATGATTTGTAACTAAATTTAACTATTTTTCATTGCAGTTTGCGATTTGCCGCTAAATTTAACTATTTTTCATTGCAGTTTGCGATTTGCCGCTAAATTAAAAAACTTTTCATTGCATTTGGAACTAATACAGTGCACTTCATAATAAAAAAAAAATCTGGAGTGACTCCACTGGACCTTCCGAACACTTGATCTTTACCAAACGTTTAAACATAAATTAAAACAACAAAGCAAAATGTCAAAGAAGGATTGTTTTAATCGATTGTACTTTTATGAAGGGGGCCGTTTTAATCGATTATAATTCTGAGGATGAGATCGTTTTAATCGATTGAATTCGACGAAGGAGCCATAAAATTAACCCAAATTTCTCTGCACATACATCTCGTAAAAATTGCATAAATGAATTCAGAAGACCTTAAAGCGCGTAAATACATCAAAATTTCAAAGTCGAATTTTTTCATGATTACAATACTTTCTTTAAAAGGTACATGTTCGGAAAGTAAAAAATTAATTATTATTGGGGAAATTAGAGTCTTTTTCTACTGAATTTTGAGACTTAGAAAAAAAAATATCCGGCAACACTTCACGCTTATGATCATGGCACTAACACTACCTCACGTTATTATATTATTACCGTCGAAATAGGTACTATTAATTACTAAGTAGATTAACTAGATCGGAAAAATGTATAACAGTGATTTCATCCGCTTAATGCCCTGACTAATAGAAGTTCAGGCTTTAGTAGAGTGTACAAGAAATATTAGTTTCGTAATTCTGTTAAAGGCTTTTTGTGAAGTGTCAGTAAAGTAGTGCATCCATTGATAAAGTGTGTGTTCTGCTCTATTTCTTCGGAACGTCTTGCATACAAGTAAATTTTAAAAGTCCATTGTGCTGTGTTGTATTTTTTTGCTAAGTTATTTACTGCTTAATTTTTCGCTTAATTATTTATTTTTGCTTAATTGGTTACTTAATTATTTACATTTCATCTTCATTTTTCAAATTGCTTTTTACCCATTAAAAGAAACAAAAACTTCGTGATATTTTCGAAACATAATAAAAGTCATTTAATAAAAAAATGTCCCAATTTCCGCTTTCAAAACGGGCGTTTAAAAAAACTTTCCTAAAGTTTTAAGTGTAATTGGATAGAGAACAATTTCGCATAAAAATATCTTATTTAAATAGAGAGTCGTACGCTTTTAATATTCTTAATAATAAAATTAATTATCTGGTACAATGGTTTTTTTTAATCGCTTTTCAGCTTAGTTGAAAAGAGTTTATGATTTCAGTTTGTCTGCGCGTTCATATCCTAACTGTCACAAAATCGTGTATGTCCTAACCTAAATAGTGTTTGTTCTTTTATAGTTTTTTCTTTTTTCTTTTTTTGTTTTGCAGAAGCACCAAAAGCAATTTTAATCCATTATGCTCTACAGAAAGTCATTGTTTAAAGCGTAATTTAAAACACAAAAGTAGTAGGTAATCAAGAGTTCTGCCCATGCGCAGCCATGTTAATCGTGCGCAGCCATACAAGTGCGTTCCCTGGGTCGAGAGAGAGAGAGGGGAGCGTGGTCGGACCGGATGTGGGGAGAGGAAGTTGACCGGATGTTCGAAGGGTTGATAAGAATTTTTTTTTCATTTTTTCAAATAAGGGGACTTGTAATTTTTTCAGACATAAGATATTTTTCAAATAAGGGTACTTGGAAAAATTTTCAGACTTTAACAATTTTTCAAATAAGGATACTTGTAATTTTTTCAGACTTTAAGATATTTTTCAAATAAGGATACTTGTAATTTTTTTCAGATTGTGACATATTTTTTGAAATAAGGGGACTTGGAAAAATTTTCAGATTTTCACATATTTTACAAATAAGGATACTTGTAATTTTTTTCAGATTGTGACATATTTTTGAAATAAGGAGACTTGGAAAAATTTTCAGACTTTAACAATTTTTCAAATAAGGATACTTGTAATTTTTTTCAGATTGTGACATATTTCTCAAATAAGGGACTTTAACATTTAGTATCAAAATAAGAGACTTTGACATAATTTTAAATAAGCTATATGAATTACACCTGAAATAAAAAATTTTATTGTAATTAAATGAGGACCCACCAGCCGCCCGGTAGAATTCGTCTACCGCCTCATTTCAAATAAAAATTCTTACTGTGCCTTTCCCCATCACGCTAGCCTCGCATGAATGGAGACAGGGCGTAGCACAGAGGATGCGTTGTTGTTTTTGTTTCTTTAAATAATAATTAACTATGTGGAGCAAAGAAATGAACAACATCCCCAGGAGGATTTAGTTTTCTTTACCATTTAGTAATAGAACCAATGCAAATTGAATAAATGCTGCTTAATACATACTTCTAATGTTTAGCTAATTTTTGTATACTGATTATAGCATATATTTAATAAGTAACAGTTTACTAGAATATTAAAGTAGGGTTTAGGATACCCATACATTTTCTACAAATTTCTTATACTGTTAGGGAAGTGAGAAAATTATACCATAGAACGATTTTAGTACCTATAGTTTTTACAAATAATGATTTATATAGTGTATGAACTTTTTTAACTAAACATTTTTTTTTTCTTAAGAGATTTTTACCCAAGTTTTAATTTTAAGTTAATTAATTTTACAACAAATATTTTTTTAACCAACAGTTTAAATTTTAAGTTAAATAATTTTACAACAAATTTTTTTTTAATTAATTTTACAACAAATATTTTTTTTAATCAAGAGTTAATTTATTTTTTAACCAAGTTTTAATTTTAAGTGAAATAATTTTACAACAAATACATTTCTAAATTTATTTTTTTTAACCAAGTTTTAATTTTAAGTAAATAATTAATTTTACAACAAATTTTTTTTAATCAAATGTTTTTAATTTATCAAGAAAAAAAATTTAATCAAGTGTTTTTAATTTTTTGTATACCGTATTTTTGTTAAGTAGCCGTTTAACACTAAAGTAGGATTTAGGATACCCATATATTTTCTACAAATTTCTTCTACTGTTAGGCACGTGAGAAAATTATACCATAGAAAGATTTTAGTACCTACAGATTTTACAAATAATGATATAGTCTTATATTCTATTGCGAGAAAACCACTTTAACCATATATCCCCCCAAAACTCAAGTTTTTGTATACGAAATGTATGAATACACGTTAGATCCCCTTAGAAAGTCTTTCTACCAAGGCACCCCTCATCCTAAGCAGATACCCCCGCGTGCAGGTTTGCCTTAAAACACAAACAAACAAAGTATTTATCTAAACATTTTTTCTTACCCACACATTTTTGATAAATCTTAGGCAGCGATTATACTAGTTTATATTTTCTATAGATCAATTAGAGAAAAAATTACAGTTTTAGTAATCCTACAAAATATTCTTACTGTATATCCCAAGTAGAGTAACTTGACTTATAGAATTTCAATACGATACGAGTTCGATTGTTTATGTGCAACACTCATTTCAGTTTGACTATGAAAGCATAATTTTATACATGCATTAATATTTTTAGAGGTATGTACTTAACCTATTTTATAGAAAGGTGAGCATAAACTTTTAGACTAGATAGTACTATTGTTAGAAAGTTGAACTATTGGCAATAAAAATTGAAGATGCGTTTTAGCACAATTGCATGTACATAAAATATCTTTCATCTACTTAGATAGTTTAAATCACAAATCATTACTTAAACTAAAAAATACAAGGTTTTTACTTACGTGAAGGGACATCTTCGAGTCTCTGGACAAAGTACCAACATCTATACGGCTAGCAAGACCGGAAAATCGAATAATGATTTAAAATACATTATCCCTAATTCCCGGTCCAACTAGCACATGTTCATTAATTCTTAATCTTGGCTGAAAATATTAATAATATTTTGACACTAAAAACAAAATAACACATTTGAAGATATTAAACGCTTTAAAAGTAATTTTTTTTCTTATAACAATTTACCAGATTCACAATACTATTTTATGTGGGATAAAATTAGTTAGCAATCGAAAATTTAATCTTAATTAGAATTTACTGAAATACAGATATCATGCATGCCTTATTTTCTATTAGGAGAAAGCCCTCAAAACCCAGTTTTTGTATACAAACTGCTTAAAGTACTTCTACCGATAATGCCTATTGCTATTAATTACACTGGATTACCAACTTAAAATTTTGCAAAACACCAAAATACAGAAAAACATACATTAACAAAAAAATCACACTTAAAAGTACAACACATCAAAAGTGCAACTATAAGAACCACATAATTATTTTCAATTAGAATTACGGTATCAACTTATATGTAACTAAAATAATAGAAAATATTACACTTACCCTATACTTGTACACGCGAGAGGTGAAAATAATAAAAATACATAATAATTCACAAAAGAATGATTGAAGTAAAATCCACGTGCCTGTGATATTGCTGATAACAGAAATTTAGAGATAAGAGAGTGCCTTGAGGCTCTACAGAGCCGGTACAATAAGAGTTGGCCAGTTTGCCGATAAGATAAAACCAGGGAGGGTGCTAGGGGTATGCAATTGGGGACACGTGTTTCATTCTGCGTTCAAAAATGGGGACTTATGGATTAAGATCATGTTAGATTAAAGCCATTTCAATAAAAATCTATCCTTTTTGTAAACATGGGCATTATATCCTAAATTAAAATATCAAAGTTAAGCTACAACGATTAATATATTTTACGTAGTTTAGGAAACTAATGAATCATTAATTAATTTTTGTGAAACAATTAGCAAAGATCATTATACTAAAGCAAATTATTTTTGCTCAGTTTTGATAAATAACAGTAATAAATTATAGGCATTGCAGATGAATGAGTATTCACGTATAAAATAGGTATTAAACTTATTGTTTAAAACAATTTTTACAATAATAAACTAAAATTTTTATTTAATAAAGTCATAAACTAAAATTATTAATGAAAACTTGTTAATAAATTAAACATATCAAAATTTTTACACTCAGTTTTTTTATATACTTAAATTTTACAAAGATATCCTTTTAATAAATTCATAAACTAAAACAATTTTTACAATAATAAACTAAAATATTTATTTAATAAAGTCATAAACTGAAATTATTAATGAAAACCTGTTAATAAATTAAACTGATTACTCTAAAAGATAGCTAATCACAACATATATCAGAAAAAATATAAGCACTTATAATACCTGAAAAATACCGGACAACACTCTTGTTACATGCGGACAAAACATCTGTTTGCACGGTTAAAGAATTCTTAGGTGCCCGTAGCAGGAGAACTTACCTACGCCCAACCTACAAACTCTACAAATTTAACGGCAACTGATTTTCTCTTATCAGGTATCACAGATTAGATAAGAGATAAGGAAGTGACATGCGCAGAAGACACGTGATAGTGACGTGTGCAAATCTGTGATGAATCAATATCCGCTAGGTTTGTTGGCAGGATGTACTATTTGCAATTAGGGGCAACTCTTTGTAACAGGCTAAGACATGTTAGATGATGCAATATCTACTGGGTTGAGGAAGGTAGAGGGCGCTTGAGTAATCACGTGATTTTTTAAAGAATCAGTATAGAGACATTTTAGTTAGATAAAGTGGCCAGGTGTGTGTTGCGAGACTCCCTTTGCACTGTGTGCGCCTATACTTAAGACGTGTGTTTTAATTGATTTTTCGCCGAGTTTCAAAAATGTCTTTGCTTGAATCGATCGAAAATAACTTTAACATTGAATACACTCCCAAGTTTTATACTCAAAGTGATGCTGATGTGTTGCTGCAAGAAATAATACAATTGCCTTTAGATGTAAAGCCTCTGCAAAGTATTGAAAAGGAGATTTCCCCCGAGTTTTATACTGAAAGTGATGTTGATGTGCTACAGCAAGAATTGTTTCAATTACCCCTGCAAAGTAGTGAAAAGAAAATTTCCTCGACCCGTAAAGTAATTACTTTTGCTGATGAAGGAATCAATTACAGTTTACCTGGAGCAACAGTCTCTGTTTACTCTTGGATACCCATTTTGCAAAAAATTCGTGAAGATCTACAGAAAGTGACAAATTATGAATTTAATATGGTACAAGTGAACTTTGGCTCTGAAGAACAACCTAAAATTGAAGATGGTAACTATGAGGATTTTAATCTAGACCTATCATCAGGTGTATGCATTCTAAGTTTTGGATCTAAACGAACTTTGAATTTTAAACCAGCGAACTGTGAAACCACTACCATTAAATTAGAACATGGCTCAATGTGTAAGATATATCCCCCAACCAACAAACTTTTAACGCATGGTATTCCTTCTGAACCTTATGTGACAGACCCGCACATTAACCTAACATTTGCCAAAATGTACATTTATGAGCCTTCCCCGAAAAGGGCAAAGTTGGACGATTGGACGGATCATCTTTACCATAGCTTATATGCTTCTGTAAATAGTACATGGCACTTGGAAAGACTTATCTATGTTTCACTTCACGATGAAAGAACTGACTTGAAGATCCATATTAGACAATTTATTCAGAATGCCCAATTAGACTATATACCAACCGGTCAGGGAGTCGTGATGAACCCTTCCACATGGATCGAATTTATTGTAAAACTATTAGATTTTAATATAGGTCATAGCAATAGCTCTTTTATTTGTAATAATCAATTATCTGTATTTAATGATGATGGAAAATGCATCTTACAACAAATTTACAAAACCGCAGATTCATTCACGTTAAATCCAATTTCCTTAACACTTTTAAATGATCAAGTAAAAAAACTTTGCGAAATGAGAAATGAAATATTGGAATGCATTTTAAAAACGCTATATACGACGACCCTACCCCATTTAATTTTAAAATTAAAGCCGCAAAAATGTAACCGCGAACCCCATTGTACTTATGATGAGGCTAAACAACAATTAATGGATATAGTACATCAGGAAATTTTTAAAAACATAGGCCGGGTTCAAGATCATCCTTCGCAAAGGATACATGCTTGCTCGAATAGAACACATGTTGATGAGAGAGAGGGTCTTATAAGTAGTAAAGCATGGTTTATGGTCAACATGTCGTATATTGCAAGAGAGATATGCGAGAACAAATGTACTTGTCATTATGACGGAGAATTTTTTTCAAACATTTTCATTGAAGACTATATGAAGTATCTTCAAAATGTGCTATTTAATACATTTTTTCAACCGTTTTCAGATTTTGCTAATTCTAAGGATGGCAAAACATGTGTAATTATGTGATGTTATTGGTGTATAACTAGTATTGCGATTGTAAAAAATATATTAAAACCATTGTGATTATGTAGAAAAGGCATGCTTGCTTCTACAACAGTAAGATTTTACTGACTTATGCATGCTTAGTTATAGAATACTCATTGAAAAGTTATTATTTTCTTAATTGTGTAAATAGTTTGTGTAATTTAAAATATGTTTTTGTAAATAAATAAGTTTAAACATGAAAACTTTTCTGTGTTTTCTTTATGTGTATGTGCGTGTTGATTACTTGCAAAATAAAAATCTATTAAATAAAAAGTGATAAAGTTAGCATACTTGGTCACGATTTAAGGTTCTCGTTTTATACTTATCTTTTATACACTACAAGGTAGAAAGTTAGAAATTTAACAAAATTTATTGAAGCATGTACTATGGAAACATTAATCTACTACATAGAAATAAAATGTTTTGATTAAAATCATAAACTTAAGTGTAATAGGTAAATTGTGTTACATGAGAATTCACAACATTACTATTTTTTTATAAAATGAACTTAACTAAAAAAGTTTGTCTGCATAATTTTATAACTTAATCGATTTTACAGGTTTTTCAAAAAAGTTAAGTGAGATAAAGAAACTTAGTATTTTTAAATAAAGATTTTTTGAGGTGTTCTTTAATGTAAAGATCTTACCACATTTTACTTGAAGTAACAGAATATTTTAAATCAAACACTATGTTTTTAAAACATCAGAGTATTAACTTAGCATATTTTTTATTAAGTAATGGGCTTGAATATTTTTATAAGAAATATCAACTAAGTGCACATGTTACACATTTTACTGATTGAGATGGTTATGCTTACAAATTTTAAATAAATATGCTCTTACTTTTATACATGTTACTTGTTCAAACTAAGTATACTTTTGATTTGCATACGTTTATGAGTTCTCATAAGTTATGAAATTATTTCTCGAAAGGAACTTAGCTATTAGAACTTTGTAAATTTTGTAGAAGTAGTATGCTTAACATGTTTTTGATGAAATGTGGTATAGAAATAATCAGTTATTTTCGCATAGATGTATAAACTTATCTTTATGTAAACCATAACTAATTAAAAGTAATATAATTTATGTCTATACAAAGTGAGGGACTTAGACTATTTTTCAGAATTATCAAGTAAAGGATTTTACAAAATACTTAGTAAACTGCATTAATAGATTGTAAGTTGTAATTTTTTTCTTTTAGAAGTTTTGCACATTGGTATATTTTATGTTCTGATAAGTCGTTGAATATGTTCTTGAAATAAACTAACATATCTGTACTTTGAAAATTTTATAGAAGTGACGAACTTTGGTATTTTTAGAATGTTACGAACTTGATACATTTTTTCTGAAGTGCTAGATATGTGAAATTGTCTTTTTAGAAACATTGAATTATTCATATTAGTGCATTTCAGTTACTCTTTCAAGATAACGGACTTAGAATTTTTTACAAATAGCAAGCTAGTAACTTGCTAAACGTGCTTCTTGCAAATATTTTTAAATACCGTTCTTAAAAATTATCAAAGTTGTAACTCTAAAAGAAATAAACAAATTAAAATTATAAATTTGATAATTTTTAAGAACGGTATTTAAAAATATTTGCAAGAAGCATGTTTAGCAAGTTACTAGCTTGCTATTTGTAAAAAATTCTAAGTCCGTTATCTTGAAAGAGTAACTGAAATGCACTAATATGAATAATTCAATGTTTCTAAAAAGACAATTTCACATATCTAGCACTTCAGAAAAAATGTATCAAGTTCGTAACATTCTAAAAATACCAAAGTTCGTCACTTCTATAAAATTTTCAAAGTACAGATATGTTAGTTTATTTAAAGAACATATTCAACGACTTATCAGAACATAAAATATACCAATGTGCAAAACTTCTAAAAGAAAAAAAATTACAACTTACAATCTATTAATGCAGTTTACTAAGTATTTTGTAAAATCCTTTACTTGATAATTCTGAAAAATAGTCTAAGTCCCTCACTTTGTATAGACATAAATTATATTACTTTTAATTAGTTATGGTTTACATAAAGATAAGTTTATACATCTATGCGAAAATAACTGATTATTTCTATACCACATTTCATCAAAAACATGTTAAGCATACTACTTCTACAAAATTTACAAAGTTCTAATAGCTAAGTTCCTTTCGAGAAATAATTTCATAACTTATGAGAACTCATAAACGTATGCAAATCAAAAGTATACTTAGTTTGAACAAGTAACATGTATAAAAGTAAGAGCATATTTATTTAAAATTTGTAAGCATAACCATCTCAATCAGTAAAATGTGTAACATGTGCACTTAGTTGATATTTCTTATAAAAATATTCAAGCCCATTACTTAATAAAAATATGCTAAGTTAATACTCTGATGTTTTAAAAACATAGTGTTTGATTTAAAATATTCTGTTACTTCAAGTAAAATGTGGTAAGATCTTTACATTAAAGAACACCTCAAAAAATCTTTATTTAAAAATACTAAGTTTCTTTATCTCACTTAACTTTTTTGAAAAACCTGTAAAATCGATTAAGTTATAAAATTATGCAGACAAACTTTTTTAGTTAAGTTCATTTTATAAAAAAATAGTAATGTTGTGAATTCTCATGTAACACAATTTACCTATTACACTTAAGTTTATGATTTTAATCAAAACATTTTATTTCTATGTAGTA
Organism: Cheiracanthium punctorium; assembly: GCA_038373885.1. NCBI lineage: Eukaryota > Metazoa > Arthropoda > Arachnida > Araneae > Cheiracanthiidae > Cheiracanthium > Cheiracanthium punctorium. The sequence continues at coordinate 730,472 of JAWZYV010014794.1, forward strand.
GATTAATGTTTCCATAGTACATGCTTCAATAAATTTTGTTAAATTTCTAACTTTCTACCTTGTAGTGTATAAAAGATAAGTATAAAACGAGAACCTTAAATCGTGACCAAGTATGCTAACTTTATCACTTTTTATTTAATAGATTTTTATTTTGCAAGTAATCAACACGCACATACACATAAAGAAAACACAGAAAAGTTTTCATGTTTAAACTTATTTATTTACAAAAACATATTTTAAATTACACAAACTATTTACACAATTAAGAAAATAATAACTTTTCAATGAGTATTCTATAACTAAGCATGCATAAGTCAGTAAAATCTTACTGTTGTAGAAGCAAGCATGCCTTTTCTACATAATCACAATGGTTTTAATATATTTTTTACAATCGCAATACTAGTTATACACCAATAACATCACATAATTACACATGTTTTGCCATCCTTAGAATTAGCAAAATCTGAAAACGGTTGAAAAAATGTATTAAATAGCACATTTTGAAGATACTTCATATAGTCTTCAATGAAAATGTTTGAAAAAAATTCTCCGTCATAATGACAAGTACATTTGTTCTCGCATATCTCTCTTGCAATATACGACATGTTGACCATAAACCATGCTTTACTACTTATAAGACCCTCTCTCTCATCAACATGTGTTCTATTCGAGCAAGCATGTATCCTTTGCGAAGGATGATCTTGAACCCGGCCTATGTTTTTAAAAATTTCCTGATGTACTATATCCATTAATTGTTGTTTAGCCTCATCATAAGTACAATGGGGTTCGCGGTTACATTTTTGCGGCTTTAATTTTAAAATTAAATGGGGTAGGGTCGTCGTATATAGCGTTTTTAAAATGCATTCCAATATTTCATTTCTCATTTCGCAAAGTTTTTTTACTTGATCATTTAAAAGTGTTAAGGAAATTGGATTTAACGTGAATGAATCTCCGGTTTTGTAAATTTGTTGTAAGATGCATTTTCCATCATCATTAAATACAGATAATTGATTATTACAAATAAAAGAGCTATTGCTATGACCTATATTAAAATCTAATAGTTTTACAATAAATTCGATCCATGTGGAAGGGTTCATCACGACTCCCTGACCGGTTGGTATATAGTCTAATTGGGCATTCTGAATAAATTGTCTAATATGGATCTTCAAGTCAGTTCTTTCATCGTGAAGTGAAACGTAGATAAGTCTTTCCAAGTGCCATGTACTATTTACAGAAGCATATAAGCTATGGTAAAGATGATCCGTCCAATCGTCCAACTTTGCCCTTTTCGGGGAAGGCTCATAAATGTACATTTTGGCAAATGTTAGGTTAATGTGCGGGTCTGTCACATAAGGTTCAGAAGGAATACCATGCGTTAAAAGTTTGTTGGTTGGGGGATATATCTTACACATTGAGCCATGTTCTAATTTAATGGTAGTGGTTTCACAGTTCGCTGGTTTAAAATCCAAAGTTCGTTTAGATCCAAAACTTAGAATGCATACACCTGATGATAGGTCTAGATTAAAATCTTCGTAGTTACCATCTTCAATTTTAGGTTGTTCTTCAGAGCCAAAGTTCACTTGCACCATATTAAATTCATAATTTGTCACTTTCTGTAGATCTTCACGTATTTTTTGCAAAATGGGTATCCAAGAGTAAACAGAGACTGTTGCTCCAGGTAAACTGTAATTGATTCCTTCATCAGCAAAAGTAATTACTTTACGGGTCGAGGAAATTTTCTTTTCACTACTTTGCAGGGGTAATTGAAACAATTCTTGCTGTAGCACATCAACATCACTTTCAGTATAAAACTCGGGGGAAATCTCCTTTTCAATACTTTGCAGAGGCTTTACATCTAAAGGCAATTGTATTATTTCTTGCAGCAACACATCAGCATCACTTTGAGTATAAAACTCGGGAGTGTATTCAATGTTAAAGTTATTTTCGATCGATTCAAGCAAAGACATTTTTGAAACTCGGCGAAAAATCAATTAAAACACACGTCTTAAGTATAGGCGCACACAGTGTAAAGGGAGTCTCGCAACACACACCTGGCCACTTTATCTAACTAAAATGTCTCTATACTGATTCTTTAAAAAATCACGTGATTACCCAAGCGCCCTCTACCTTCCTCAACCCAGTAGATATTGCATCATCTAACTTGTCTTAGCCTGTTACAGAGAGTTGCCACTAATTGCAAATAGTACATCCTGCCAACAAACCTAGCGGATATTCAATCAACACAGATTTGCACACGTCACTATCACGTGTCTTCTGCGCATGTCACTTCCTTATCTCTTATCTGATCTGTGATACCTGATAAGAGAAAATCAGTTGCCGTTAAATTTGTAGAGTTTGTAGGTTGGGCGTAGGTAAGTTCTCCTGCAACGGGTACCTAAGAATTCTTTAGCCGTGCAAACAGATGTTTTGTCCGCATGTAACAAGAGTGTTGTCCGGTATTTTTCAGGTATTATAATTGCTTATATTTTTTCTGATATATGTTGTGATTAGCTATCTTTTAGAGTAATCAGTTTAATTTATTAACAGGTTTTCATTAATAATTTCAGTTTATGACTTTATTAAATAAATATTTTAGTTTATTATTGTAAAAATTGTTTTAGTTTATGAATTTATTAAAAGGATATCTTTGTAAAATTTAAGTATATAAAAAAACTGAGTGTAAAAATTTTGATATGTTTAATTTATTAACAAGTTTTCATTAATAATTTTAGTTTATGACTTTATTAAATAAAAATTTTAGTTTATTATTGTAAAAATTGTTTTAAACAATAATTTTAATACCTATTTTATACGTGAATACTCATTCATCTGCAATGTCTATAATTTATTACTGTTATTTATCAAAACTGAGCAAAAATAATTTGCTTTAGTATAATGATCTTTGCTAATTGTTTCACAGAAATTAATTTAATGATTCATTAGTTTCCTAAACTACGTAAAATATATTAATCGTTGTAGCTTAACTTTGATATTTTAATTTAGGATATAATGCCCATGTTTACAAAAAGGATAGATTTTTATTGAAATGGCTTTAATCTAACATGATCTTAATCCATAAGTCCCCATTTTTGAACGCAGAATGAAACACGTGTCCCCAATTGCATACCCCTAGCACCCTCCCTGGTTTTATCTTATCGGCAAACTGGCCAACTCTTATTGTACCGGCTCTGTAGAGCCTCAAGGCACTCTCTTATCTCTAAATTTCTGTTATCAGCAATATCACAGGCACGTGGATTTTACTTCAATCATTCTTTTGTGAATTATTATGTATTTTTATTATTTTCACCTCTCGCGTGTACAAGTATAGGGTAAGTGTAATATTTTCTATTATTTTAGTTACATATAAGTTGATACCGTAATTCTAATTGAAAATAATTATGTGGTTCTTATAGTTGCACTTTTGATGTGTTGTACTTTTAAGTGTGATTTTTTTGTTAATGTATGTTTTTCTGTATTTTGGTGTTTTGCAAAATTTTAAGTGGGTAATCCAGTGTAATTAATAGCAATAGGCATTATCGGTAGAAGTACTTTAAGCAGTTTGTATACAAAAACTGGGTTTTGAGGGCTTTCTCCTAATAGAAAATAAGGCATGCATGGTATCTGTATTTCAGTAAATTCTAATTAAGATTAAATTTTCGATTGCTAACTAATTTTATCCTACATAAAATAGTATTGTGAATCTGGTAAATTGTTATAAGAAAAAAAATTACTTTTAAAGCGTTTAATATCTTCAAATGTGTTATTTTGTTTTTAGTGTCAAAATATTATTAATATTTTCAGCCAAGATTAAGAATGAATGAACATGTGCTAGTTGGACCGGGAATTAGGGATAATGTATTTTAAATCATTATTCGATTTTCCGGTCTTGCTAGCCGTATAGATGTTGGTACTTTGTCCAGAGACTCGAAGATGTCCCTTCACGTAAGTAAAAACCTTGTATTTTTTAGTTTAAGTAATGATTTGTGATTTAAACTATCTAAGTAGATAAAAGATATTTATGTACATGCAGTATACAACTGTGCTAAAACGGATCTTCAATTTTTATTTCCAATAGTTCAACTTTCTAACAATAGTACTATCTAGTCTAAAAGTTTATGCTCACCTTTCTATAAAATAGGTTAAGTGCATACCTCTAAAAATATTAATGCATGTATAAAATTATGCTTTCATAGTCAAACTGAAATGAGTTTTGCACATAAACAATCGAACTCGTATCGTATTGAAATTCTATAAATCAAGTTACTCTACTTGTGATATACAGTAAGAAATATTTTGTAGGATTACTAAAAATGTAATTTTTTCTCTAATTGATCTATAGAAAATATAAACTAGTATAATCGCTGCCTAAGATTTATCAAAAATGTGTGGTAAGAAAAAATGTTTAGATAAATACTTTGTTTGTTTGTGTTTTAAGGCAAACCTGCACGCGGGGTATCTGCTTAGGATGAGGGGTGCCTTGGTAGGAAGACTTTCTAAGGGGATCTAACGCGTATTCATACATTTCGTATACAAAAACTTGAGTTTTGGGGGATATATGGCTAAAGTGGTTTTCTCGCAATAGAATATAAGACTATATCATTATTTGTAAAATCTGTAGGTACTAAAATCTTTCTATGGTATAATTTTCTCACTTGCCTAACAGTAGAAGAAATTTGTAGAAAATGTATGGGTATCCTAACCTTTAATGTTAAACGGCTACTTAACAAAAATACGGTATACAAAAAATTAAAAACACTTGATTAAATTTTTTTTCTTGATAAATTAAAAACATTTGATTAAAAAAAATTTGTTGTAAAATTAATTATTTACTTAAAATTAAAACTTGGTTAAAAAAAATAAATTTAGAAATGTATTTGTTGTAAAATTATTTAACTTAAAATTAAAACTTGGTTAAAAAATAAATTAACTCTTGATTAAAAAAAATATTTGTTGTAAAATTAATTAAAAAAAATTTGTTGTAAAATTATTTAACTTAAAATTTAAACTGTTGGTTAAAAAAATATTTGTTGTAAAATTATTTAACTTAAAATTAAAACTTGGGTAAAAATCTCTTAAGAAAAAAAAAATGTTTAGTTAAAAAAGTTCATACACTATCTAAATCATTATTTGTAAAAACTATAGGTACTAAAATCGTTCTATGGTATAATTTTCTCACTTCCCTAACAGTAAAGAAATTTGTAGAAAATGTATGGGTATCCTAAACCCTACTTTAATATTCTAGTAAACTGTTACTTATTAAATATATGCTATAATCATATACAAAAATTAGCTAAACATTAGAAGTATGTATTAAGCAGCATTTATTCAATTTGCATTGGTTCTATTACTAAATGGTAAAGAAAACTAAATCCTCCTGGGGATGTTGTTCATTTCTTTGCTCCACATAGTTAATTATTATTTAAAGAAACAAAAACAACAACGCATCCTCTGTGCTACGCCCTGTCTCCATTCATGCGAGGCTAGCGTGATGGGGAAAGGCACAGTAAGAATTTTTATTTGAAATGAGGCGGTAGACGAATTCTACCGGGCGGCTGGTGGGTCCTCATTTAATTACAATAAAATTTTTTATTTCAGGTGTAATTCATATAGCTTATTTAAAATTATGTCAAAGTCTCTTATTTTGATACTAAATGTTAAAGTCCCTTATTTGAGAAATATGTTACAATCTGAAAAAAATTACAAGTATCCTTATTTGAAAAATTGTTAAAGTCTGAAAATTTTTCCAAGTCTCCTTATTTCAAAAATATGTCACAATCTGAAAAAAATTACAAGTATCCTTATTTGTAAAATATGTGAAAATCTGAAAATTTTTCCAAGTCCCCTTATTTCAAAAATATGTCACAATCTGAAAAAAATTACAAGTATCCTTATTTGAAAAATATCTTAAAGTCTGAAAAAATTACAAGTATCCTTATTTGAAAAATTGTTAAAGTCTGAAAATTTTTCCAAGTACCCTTATTTGAAAATATCTTATGTCTGAAAAAATTACAAGTCCCCTTATTTGAAAAAATGGAAAAAAAATTCTTATCAACCCTTCGAACATCCGTCAACTTCCTCTCCCCACATCCGGTCCGACCACGCTCCCCTCTCTCTCTCTCGACCCAGGGAACGCACTTGTATGGCTGCGCACGATTAACATGGCTGCGCATGGGCAGAACTCTTGATTACCTACTACTCACAAAACAAAATAAGAAAACCATCATAAATTATGAAAATAATAAATTTTCTTACTGAAAGATCATTTCTTAATTTTGAATATCATATTAAATATCACGCTTTAAAAAATTATTTTTTTGTGCAAACGACTTTTCAAAGGCCGTATTTCATTTTTCTATGCGCAATTTTTTTTTTTATACAGGGTCACTCTAAAAAGTTATTATTTTACTTTCTCTCTTTTAATATATGACCCTTTTTAAAATTTCTGACCATTTTTTTTTTATTTGAAAGGTAACTGCATTTATTTGAAAACTTTTTCTAATAGGAAGACAGTACCTACTAAAGTTAATAGTTCAAAAATTTCAGTGCCAGCAGGGCAAATGGGGCAACTGCCCACGGCCCACAGATTTTAGGGCCCAAAAGTCTTACATCTTGCAATTTTATAATTTTACAATAAAATTACAAAGGATAAAAAAAATTCAAAATTTAAATGATTTTTTAATTATAAAGTATGAACAATCAAAATAATTCAAATTTGCGTTTGCGTATAAATTGATTTAAACTTACTTTTAATTCTTCGAAATGCTCTATAGTCAATATAGCATACCAATATGTAGGAAAATAACCAGCCACATTTTGTAGAGAGTATTTTTAATGTTAAAAATAGCTAAAATTTTGAATTATTTGTTACTTTAAGAAATATTTACAAAAATGACTGTTGAAAAACACAAAAAGTGGTTGTATTCCGTACATGTTAGCAACTGTGATACAGCGTTTCGACTATCTGTTTCGACTATTCTGAGCGTATTTAACTATCTGTTTCTTTGACATCATGTAACTATATTCGTTTATTTCAGATAACTTAAAACAAAATATGTATTTGGAAGGGGTAAGATATTTAACACATTCAGCATAAACCAATCATATTGTTTTTTTAAGGGGAGGGGGTATTGCAAGGGGCCTGGTTTTTTTCTTCTGCCCAGGGCCCACAGTTGTCTTGATCGGGCTCTGAAAAAGTGCCCCATTCATTAAACAGTTTAAAAATCCAGTAAATATTCGGGAGAGAAAAAAAATTATTGAACGCTACAATAAACTCGTTTCGATCGATAAACTTTAACATAAATTACACAACTATAAAAATAATTACTTTCCATCATGTTTGTAATACATATTGTTGCGTTACAGAGGGTTAAACTTTTCTGACACGTCCTTTCAGATACGCGAGCAGATTCAATAAAACATCTGAATTGGTCGCAATCATGTCTGGATCACTTGTAAAACAAGTGAAATGGGGTACTTCTGTCATTTAAACAACCGACATCCGCTATGCTAATACAGCATGTTAACATAAAAAGAACACGGGATTCCAGAGAATCAAAATGGTTGACCGTACCTTTAAATCATAGATTTTTTTCCCCCCTAAAGGGACATTCTCACACAATTTTAAATTTTATTTCTTTGGCTAAAATAATGTCAATTAAGCATGTCAGTCATAGTTGTTTAATTTTTTTTCCCACAATTACTTACAAGCACTACACTGTAGCGCTAGTTCAAATATAAAAAAAAAGTAAAATTTGAATATTAAAAAAAATTAAAAATATAAATGTCATTACCAAGCCCTGTCACAAACTTCAAATTTTATTATTTGAGCTTTTTTAAAGAATTGAAAAACTTTAAAACAAAGACAGCAATCATCCAGTTAATTTCGTTTATCTATTTTAAATATATGTGGAACTTAAGGGGAGAAAAATCCATTAACATTTTTTATTTAAAGTTTGTCCCTAGAGGTGACTATCATTACTAGGTGTGCAAGTTTTTTTGCTTTAGCTGTTTATTAGATGGCGCTGTCATAGTTATTGAACTGTTAAAAAAACAAGCCCAAATGTTTTAACAAGCACACTATGTCTGTTTTAGTTTAAGTAAACAAACATTATTTTGTTTTTAAGGGCAGTAAGGAATAATTTTAGACTTAAAAAATGCATACTACTATTTTTTAGTTGATATTGGGAGCAATTTTATTACATATAGACTAATTTAGGCTTGCATAATTAAAGTTGTTATTATGTTCACGAATGTCACTACCACATTCCTGTCTGTCATTGCCATATTTCAAGGAAAAATTGAATATTTAATTAAAACCAGCAAAATGTAGGTAGGGATTTTCTCTCGGCTGGGAAGTTCAATGGGAGAAGACAGGTTAAAAAATCCCTTTTCTTTCTTTCTTTCTTCTTCTACATTTTTTTTTTTTTGGGGGGGGGGTGAGTGTCACTCTAATTTCGGAAAAGCTGGACCCCTAAGCCCCACTCTTCTGCTACCCCACTGATTAAAGCAACAATTCAGGCAAACGATTTGTCCTGATAATTTTTTTTTTCATGATAGCAGACATAGATAATTGTATTAACATTTAAAAAATGGGAATTAAATCAATATTTTTTAAAACCAAGATTTAGCTTTAGAATGACCCCCGAGATAATGTGCAGGCAGGTTCTAATTGAACTTCCTTAATAAACATGGTTCTGCAGTTAAAACGGGTGAACGGCATGTAACCAAATTCGGTTTACAGACTACACATGAGATGCACTGAAGGAATTTTTTAAAATGATGTTTCAAAATATCTCTACTTGGTGGCCCTTTACATGGAAAAAACAGCAAATTTAACTATGAAAATGGCTAATTCGAAATGTACAAGCGATTCTAACATTTATTCAATAGTTTAGAAACATTTATTAACTAATAACGTGGAGTGATGCATTGTTAGGGAAAAGATTTTAAGACAAACTGAGCTTGAACTATTGAAATACAAACTCATCTCTCAACTCCGAGAGCTTTTATCTAACATTTTAGTTAAAATCTTATGCCGTTTACTTCAAAATAATGGCTGTTGCTTGTTCCGGAATACGAAAAATAAAATGTAGCAACACTGCATTCGTGATGAATTATGAAATTTATATTCATTAAGTTATATACAGAGAGGGTGGATTCTTCGAATAATATTAAGTAATTTTCTGTCCATTCTTTTTTTTTTTTTAAGTTGTTCGATAGAAGGCAGCTTTCAAAGATTTTTTGAAGTTTTCTTGAGGAATCAGGAATTATTGAATCATATTTCAAAAAATCATAAATTGTTCAAGCATAAATTTCATTTCCAATTGAATCGGTATACTTCAAAATGCACAAGAATGGATTTTGGCAGCGTCTGTTTTCTTTCTCCCGTTATAAAATTCTCGGTGCATGCGAAAACCCCCTAAGAGCGTTGGAACAGTACGTGTATCACAAAAAACGGACTCGTTGTGCTCATATTAAAAACAGCTGAACTGCTAAAGTCATTCAGTCGGCATAAGCAGCTCCCTACTGAAGAGCTAGCACTCCCAACTTCCTTTTTATCAGTTTTTTACTCTGAATTTCTGGCAAATTTCCTCCGCGGTCCCCGATTGTGCTTTTATTTGCTGTTCACTGAGCTATTTTTCATACGTGGATAAAGTATCAACTTTTTGTGATAGACGTACTGTCCCAACACTGTTAAGAATTTTCGCATGCTCAGCATTTTACAATGAGGGATAAAAGGGTGTTGCTCGAAAATTTCGAGTTTCTGTACCTATAACCGTGACCGTGAGTACCACTATATCGCGATCGCAGAACTTCGAGCTTATATCTCTAGATAACTATATCCAAAATTACGGATGAACGCGAGACAAAAAATAATTGTCTCGCGTCTCGCCAAATAGCCTAAAAGCTTTGTCTCGTCTCGAAAAAATCCCTATATCATAATGTTAAAAATGTGTATTTCGTCTCGCTAAAAAGCTGTAAATCTCTGTCTCGTCTCGCAAAAAAGTGGTCTCGCGTCCATCCCTGTCCGAAATCTCATTTTGATCAGATGAACAGAACAGGTGCTAGAGGTAAATATATCGGGGTAGGATTTTTAAGGCCACCCTGCACGTAAAAACCACCCCTGCACGTTTGCTTCAATTAGAACTGATAAAGAAATAGGATTTCTAATTAACTCGGAACAGATACATATAGGGGAGAGTGGCCTAAAGCGGGTAAGCCTTCGTATGCTGCCGCATAGTGCGCATCCGCTAATATCGACATGTGCCATGAGTACTTTATATTCTTTGCCCGAACCCTCCCGAGTTTCATCCAGTCCCAACGGTCCACCGGCGTAGCAACATGGCGTAACGAGACACAAAATAAAATAATTGGGGAATTCGTTAAAAAAACTGAAGGTATGTAATTCTTGACTAGTCGAAAACCAACTTATTATTTTTATTGCCAATATTACTACATTATTTTGATGCTATCTACCTATAAAATACCATGATGATTCTGGTTTTTTATTTTTTTATTTGAGGTTATTATTCTTCAAGTAAAAATGTGCTTTCGGTCAAAGCGGGTATCTGCCGGGTAGATACCCGCTTAAACTAAAAAGCAAAGAGTATCGAAGAAAAAAAATGAGAAAGCATATTTTTGTCTTGTTTGTGGTGGATTGTATGAAGACCCACCTAAAGTAAATTGGATCCAATGTGGAGACTGTCAAGAGTGGGCTCATGAAACTTGTACTAATTACTCAGGAAGAGGATCTTATTTTTGTGATTTATGTCAAGAATAAGCCATTATAAGTTGAGACTGATTTAAAATAAGTATAAAATTTAAATTAGTTAAGTATAACTTAAAAAGTTACTTTTTATAATGACAGTTAACTAGTCTGAGGATTTAGTCATTATTTATTTATTTATTTATTTATTTTTTATTAATAGACATACCAAATGAGATTTTGAATATGAATGACAAAAGTATAACTTGAAAGGTTATTTTTTCATATTGACAGTTAACTAATCTAATAATTTAATCATTTATTACTTTATATTTAATTAACAAATGCACCAAATCAAAATAAGTTAATGTGATAATCATTTATATCATTGACACCTTTAATAAGGCTGATAAAATAAGTCAACAATTGTTCTATGAAGGTTATTTTCAATGATAATTATAAGTTCAATTAAACTTTCAATCCTTAAAGAAATTAATATGTGCTCAGATTTGTAAAGTATATTGTACTTACCCGTTTTGCCCGAACGGCTTACTCGCTTTGGCCCCCCTTGTAGGGCAAAGTGGGTTTTTTTAAGCATGATTAATTTTTGATAATAAACAATTATTATAAATAAAATAATGCAATACTCTTTTTTTGTTTTGAAGTTTAAGATCCCTTCTAAGAAATAAATCCATCATGTTGATGATAAAAGCCCCAAAACAACAATTTTTCGATATTTAGCGCTAACCTACCCGCTTTAGGCCACTTTCCCCTATATAAACTCGGATGTTTGAGCTTCGTCAGGGGAGATCCCCCCCTGAACCCCCCTAATTTTTTAGTTTCATTATTGCCATAATAAAACGATATTAATTGACCATGTCATTTTATCTCTCATCTTTCGTGTAATTCACCTGGTAACCCAATGTTGAAATTTTTATGATTGTAAGCCATTATTTATAGAAAAATACACGTGATGCATATTCTATAGCTTACGAAATATTGTAACAATAGATTAAAGCTGTTGTGATAATAAATAATGATAAAAAATTGCAGTTTGCATAGAAGCATTACAGAGATTTCGGATTTTTTTAAATTGGAAATTTGGTTCCCATTGTGCATGTCAGCGCCACCTACCGGTAACATTTGGAACTACAAACTTTCTTGTCATTTAAAAAAACCCCATCATACCCTAAACCTATTTGTGCAAACCGCAATTTTCTCTCATTATTTGCTCTTTTTTTAATGAATTTTTAAAGTTTGTCCGGACTTTTGGATCACCCGGTATATGTAAAATTATGTCGCATACTCTTATGTAGCTTTTTTATGTCGCATTTTCGGACAATTTTCAATAAAGGGGTGTGCAAGATAAAATGACATAGTCATTAATAAATACGGAACGGCTAGTAATATTTCGCACCACACCCACTCCTTCAGTATCAGCCATCAGTAATCTCCTGTTATTAATGATTAAGCCATCGGCAAACAATCGCAAACTGATCTTCGAAACAAGCCTTATCGTATTGCCCCACACTAGAACAGAAATACTTTTTTTTTTTAAAAGGTGAAAGAAAAAAAATGATGGAAAAGAGGATTAAAAAAAAAAACTTAAAAGTTATCCGATCGCAAAACCTGACCAGACGGTCCATTCTAGAATGGCAACAATGTCAATAGTAGAGGTATAATGATGCGAGAGCTTCGTGGGCAGGGCACGAGATTTAAGACACATTTACATTTCAATAAATTAAACGAGGAAAATAAACGAAAAGTGATGACTTTCGATAGAGTAAGCTGTCACGTAGGCCGTTAGCAACGGCTCAAAAAAAAGAAGAGAAGTGTTACTAGAGATCTTATCAATGGGCAGTTTGCGACCGCATCGATTAATTACGTACTCGCTCGCCTACGGTGGTCAAAGTGTAATAGATTGGAGGAAAACAAATATTTCTTTTCTAACACGTTTGAAAAAAAAAAGAGAGGAAGTATTTAACGCTCTTTCTGGAATTAACAAGGGCTATGTTACACGTTTTTATTTTCCTCTCTTTACGTTTCAAGTAAATGAGTAAAAGGTATCTTTTGTAAAAGTGATATTTTAGTCGGGATTTCTGAAAAGCAGCAGTATAGAATATCGCGTTGCAACAAAATCTTTTAGTTTTTTACTTTCTGAACATGTACCATGTAAGGAAAGTATTGTAATCATGAAAAAATTCGACTTCGAGATTTTGGTCTATTTATACGTTTTGAGGTCTTCTGAATTCATTTCTGCTCTTAAGAGATGTGTGTGTGTGTGTGAGTGAACACGATAGCTCCTAAACGGGGCATTCGATTGAGCTCAAATTGGGTATATATGTTATAAACCACCGTCGCAAGACCGGTATTGATTTTCATGTGTATAGGACGTATAGTTTTTCTACAGGGCACGACAAAGATTTCTTTTACATTATGGCATATGGGGAGAAATTCTTGAAAGTGCGTAGCGTTTAAACGGCGCATCGATTGAGCTGCAATTTGGTATATATTTTTGAATTATTCATCGGTTAAATTTTATTTAAATGCTTGGTAATGATCTTAATCGTAAGTGTTCGGAAAGTCGGGTGGAGTCACTCCAGATTTTTTTTATTTCTTCTTCCCAAGTGAATTTGAATTTAAAAATGCCGTTAGACGAGTATCGATTCAACATTCAACAATAAGCGTAATATGAGAATTTTTTTGTTTGTATCTAATATTAAATGTGCAGCAATAGACATAGATATTACTAGTTTTCTTCCCCTGGCTACCTTTCTGCCACACACACAGTTGCGTGTAAATAAACGAAATTTCTGCACTGCCAAAAAGATCTCGATGCCTCATCATAACTAATGAGAAAAATTTACAGAAGGGAGGGGGGATACACCCGAATATCCTCCCCTACCCATGACCTTGTGGATAGAGGTTTGAAACTTATTTATTCAAACGTCTATATAACTTCATCAAGATTTAAACTTCGCAACTTTGACTGCAAGTAAAGTTAACATAAAATTTAAGAAAAATGACTAGTAAAACAATATTAAATTTAACTTTTAGCACCCGAACGATAAGTTTGCCGAGTACTGGTGTCCGTACCTCTAAATAGTTTTTTAAATAGTATCTTTTTCGTAGCTGTATAAGCGATAGAAACTTACAGTATCAGAAACTTACCAGTGGGGTTTTTTTCAGCCAATATGACATAAATCCTGACATTCATGTAGTATAAATTTATTCAATTTTAACTACAAATGTTGATTATGAGAGAAATTAATTATTACTTCACATACCAATCGAGTGGTTGTAACCAAAACTAAATAAAAAGCGTACACACTGCACGTTATGATATATTATATATATAAATATAAGAAAAAGGTCTAAACTCTAGTTAGCAAATGTCTACATGTCTCATGAAAGATAAGTATTCATTATGTAATCTAAAATAACAAATACCTTTTGAACAGAAAACAAAAATAACATTTTCAGTATGTAAACAACTACCCCCCTTTCTCTCTCTTTTTTTCTATTAATGACCATGTACCAGTTTATTTTAAGAATTTACCAAGTTTATTTATTTGTAACCATGTACCAAGTTTATTTATTTTAGAAAAACTAAAATTCTGCAGGTTTTAGTGCAAGAAAATTAAGGAAAATCGTTTGTTAAACATTCTTGTCTTAATAACTATTCGACAGTTTGATTGTTTAAAAATTAAAAATTAATGAATTTCTTTTTCCAGATCTGGGCCTTTTTATTATGGTTGAACCTTTTGTGTAGTCAAAGAGTGTCTTTCCGAATGTTCGAAAAAGAAGAAAAGCTGGGTCAGCGAGGGGTCAAGTACAAATCCAAAAAAAAAAAAAAAATTTCATTACATTAACATTAGATTGTTGAAAATGATAAATGAAAAATATGATTCTTCTTAATATGTTGTGGCACAGAATTACCTTGTTTTGTAATTAGCAATTAACTAATTTATCATACCAAACTTTAATTAATGTTAATAATTGTAATTAATGCAATTAGCTAAAATAAATGATTTACTTTACTTTATTTATTGCTTTTAGGAATAACTGCAAGCAAATAATTGCACATTTAGGTTAAACTTCTTCATAAGTGAGCGCGCCCCCATTAAGTAATACACACCCTACGCATAAAAAAAGAAAAAAGAAGGCAAAATTTTATATTCGGTTTTAATGTAAGTTTACGTTCCTCTATAACGGTCTTATAAAGAAAAAAAATTCTTCAACATCGTTGTTGTAAGTTATAAGTTACAGGGTACCTCAGTGTCAGTCAGCTGATTTTAAATTAGTATTATTTTTTAAAAAATTGACAAAATACTGAAAAGAAAGCATCATAGTTGTTATGCCTGGCTATTTTCAGCCACATAAAATGGTTTTGGGTTCTTGAATCAAAGCAACGGGCATAAATGCCATTCGTAAAAATTATTTAATAATCTTGAACCGTTATTTTTAATCGAAATATAGCCTGCATGCGAAAACAGAGGGGGAATTAAGTTTTAGGTAAAAGAATCAAACAAAATGTACCTTATTTTAGAGTTTTGTGAAAGATTAAAACGTCTGATTTGCTAAGTTTAGCTATTTTGATGAGGTACATTGTAGAGGTTGTTGGGGGGGGGGCAGAAAGGTAAGCAACGATAAGTATTCTACGTTAATAAATCCCTCAGTAGTTTTAACAAAAGAAACTAACTAAATACTTTTATTTATTTTTAACTATTTAAAATCTACAACACAAAGAACACTTTGTTAGTTAAATCATCAAGTCTTGTTTATTTAAAAACATTTATATACACTTCTGTGTTTCTTAACACAATAAAAGTAGAACAACAGGATGTATTTGTAGACCCAAAATAACCCGTTTTATAATTTTCACACTACAATACAAATTAATGAGAAACTATAAAAACTGTAAGAACAAGACAAACGTAACTGCCTCAACGTCACTCAAATGTTATTTCTGTCCTAGTGCGCTTTCTTTAAATGTTGTTCAGTGGTTTTCAGGGCAGTATATTTTTACATACCAGCAAAAAATAAGCTATATTGTTTCACAACATAAGTATAAACAAGAAAGATAAATTATGTCAAACGCATTGATTATGAAAAATAAACTTTCCAATACAACAATATTTTTGCTCCAAATTTGGTAATGTGCTGGCCTTAAATTTGGCAAGATAATTTTTTAATATGGAGATAATTTTTTAAAAAGCTGTATATCACTATTAATGCAATTTTGTGAGAACTGTAACAGAACTGTAATACTTATTTCCATCTTGTAACTGAAGAGTAAAGACATTCAGCACAGTACAATACAATAAGTTATAAACGTTTTTATACTTACTGTATTCTGCTTAATGCCTCTGCCGTAGACCGAATGCATTGGAATTATTTTAAATGTTCTTGTAGAAGAACTGTAAATGCTACAGACATTGTACCATATATCAATTTTCTTTTGATAAAATGGCTGAATATATGTATAATATATACTATCCTTTGAAGAATGATTACCCATAGAGCGTAAAATATTGGAATTCTTTTGGGTGCTCCTGCAAAAGTTACATAATCGCGACATACACCCTTTTTAATAGGATGCATGATGTTGCACACATATAGATTTCGTAGTAATTTATTCATATTTACGGCCGTTAGAGCACGGACGGACCGACAGATAGACAAACCGAAGCATTTTTCAACCTCGTTGAAAAGTTTTAAACATTAGTGTTCTTTTACGTATCTTTCCCCCCTCCCTTTCTGAAAGCAATATTTCTAATCAAAATGAAAATAAAAGTAACCATAACACTTATATTTCAATTATTTCAACTAAAAAATTCAATTAAAAAATCTATAAATTCCAGTATCCCGTTTATTATTTTTTTTCTTTTCCTTCTTTCTTTTTCTCCCCCCCCCCTCCCTCTAAAGTAAAAGGTAAATTTTACGGCAGTATCCTCTAACAGGTTCCTTTACGACAATTACTCTTACGAAAGTATATAAAAATTAGCATTTTTCGCCGTGTTAGTAGCTTTTAAGGAAAAGGTTTTTCTTGTGTTTGAAATTTATAGCACTTGAATGCTAATATTTATAGCAACGATAAGTTTTCTGCGTTAAAAACTCCCTTAGTAGTTTTAACAATAGAGACTAACTAAATGATTTTATTTTCTCTTCTTTCTTTCTTTCTTTTTTTTTTTTACTACATGCTTAATTCAAACGAGCGAAATTCGATCAATCGGAGCGAATTTTCGATCCTTTTTCCATACTTGAAAGTGCACTTCTTTAGGAGCGTTGATCGATCACTGAGCGGAGCGAAATATTCTTGGCAAACGTAATCAGTATTTTAATAAACAGGAAGCGGGCCGTGTATTTCTGGGAATAAGAGTACTTAAAGAGCATTTTTGCGTTAATACTGTGGGTTTCGATGGAAAAAGGTCGAAACCTACAGTTTTTCCTTTCACTCCGTCTTTGATCACTATTTTCGCTCCTTGAATTAAGCGTGTAATTTTTTACACTAATAAATTAAAAAAAATAGCTTAATACCATTAGTCAAGACACACTTTTCAGAAATTATCCCTCCCCGCCAGAACACATTAATAATTACTTAATTGAAGACATTTTATTTAAATGTAAATTACGATTGGTTGATTGTGCAACACCAAGGACGTCTATGTAAGAGGGCGAGAAACAGATAAGACCAAGGCCTGGAGTCCCACCATGCCATTTCCGCAAACGAAATGAAATAACAATAAATCGAATCAAATCCACGTCATGAGTAATTACTGCATGTAACTGAATTTAAGCAGCGTTAAGTCTTTTGCGAAGCAAGGTTCTGAATTAGAACAAAGTGTCTCGGTTTAAAACTATTTTACTCAAATGTCCCAGCATAATAGATAATACGTATGCAGATTAAAAGCAAGAAAGATAAATCATGACAGAACAATCGATTGTAAAACATTTTCCAACGTACTTGTCTTATTGTACTTAAACTAATGCTTAACGAGTCACTAATCAGTCTGCTTCCATCATTGAGAAGACTCAATGGCCGAGATTCCTTTTTGTGGGTATCAGGGGCGTAGCCACGGGGGGGGGATAGGGGGGTCATAACCCCCCCATGAGAAAATTTTTGCCATACAAAATGTATATAAGTTCACTATATTATCACACGCACGTACACATATATATGAGTTGTAGTAGTCGTAACCCCCCCCCATGAAAAATTTCTGGTTACGCCCCTGGTGGGTATATCTTTCTTTTGTTTTATTAAACTTTTAAGGAATTGCTGTTTTAAAAGTTAAATAAAAACTATTGCTCCGTTCTTGGCTCAAAGCATAGAAAAAAAGTTCGTTTGCAATAGGGCAAGTACTGTACAAGCACTCGCCCTATTGCAAAGGCTTTAATTTTCGTAAGTCCGTCGTAATCGTGAAAATTAAATCCTCGCGAAATACTTTTATTTTTTCGCTTAAAAAAATAATAAAAAGTCAGAAAATTTTCCCTTACCAAAATTTAATGATTAATTGCACAGTTACAAAGTCTTTCTTATAACTTTAATTTCTTTTTTACAACTATTTCTTGAAAACAATGATACAAGTAGTAGAATGCAACTCATTCACTTTAAAATATTTATACCAGCTTCTTTGATGCTATTAAAAATGGAAGAGGCGGATTTTTCAACTTATGTTCCATTCTTATAAAATTCGCGAAATTTTAAGCTCGCAAAATCACTGACATCTTCATGTTCGCGAAAACTACGGCTCGCGAAAATAAGCTCTTTTACAGTATATATATGTACCAGCTGCGTAGCTGGAGTTGAACGGGTGCACCAGGCGTTAGGGCATTGCTTAAAAAAATGTCTGCTGATGTGTGCTAGTCTAGTCAGCTAATCGGCTGGTACCGAACTTTGCAAATTAATTAAGCTTTTCATAATTAGTAATGTATACAGTATATATGAAATTTGAAAACAATTTGTCATTAATATTAATGGTAATGCTTTAATTTTTTTAAATACCTGCTTTTAATGTAGATCAATTATTATATTTCAACATTCCCTTAATTGCATCGAAGCATCCTGGCGTTGCACAGGATGTTTCAAATGCTTACAGTCTTCAATTCTAAATATAGTCTGCATTCAAATGAGAAAGGAAGGGGGGGGGGGTGAGATCGACAATACCTCAGCACAGAAACAGGTTCCACGCCTGACAACTCAGTGAAATAGATATGGTGAAAACTTTCTAAATGTGTTAAAAATTATTTACTTTAAATATCATTATTTTTCAGTTAATTTTAATAGGGGCCCAAATGTCCATTATGTCAGATTATTATGTTTTTGAAACTATATGCTGAGGAATAATTTAGAACGTTTAGAAAGATTTCAGTCAGTAATTTTACGGCAATGGTTTTAAAAAAGGAAAAACAAAAGTACGATGCTCAAACAAAGCTCATTTAGAAAAGCATTCTCTGAACTTTCCGCTGATAAAAGAAATATAGTGGTCAGATGAAAACTGAGCTTATGAGAACATAAAATAAGTAAAAATGGTCGGAAAAGGGACAAAACATAAAATAACTTTTTAAAAATTCACATCATTGTATTTTTTTTTCCCAGCATTTTCTGCCCCTTGTGCTATTTAGCCGGTGAGCTGGATTTGGTCCAGATCCGACGAACAGTCAAACCTATAGCGAACATACAGGCAGAGAGTAAAGCTCTTATATACACAGGAAAGTGGAAGAAAGATGAACAAAGAAAAAGGAGACCATAAAAGCTTTTAATTCAGAGTATTACCTGAAATTATCTTGATATTTTACCTTTAAATATAAAAGGGAAAGAAAAACTTAACTAGTTAGCATCCTCGAGTATTGAATTGATTGATCCCGTCTTCGTGTCTCAATCTGCTTCGAAATTCAAAATGAAATTGGACTGGACAATTCACAAAACAAATAAAAGTTTCATTTTCTTTACTAGTCCATAAAGAAAACTATGACTTGACTGTAACTTTTTATGTTTATTCTCATTTCCATGCTTGTTGTAGGCACTCGTTCATCACATTAGAAACAAAAACTGTTTTTACAAGTAATAAGATAGAGTAAAATTTATAGATATTTATTTGAAAATGTTCAAAATCTGTATTATATTGTATACACATCGGTTTATTAAATTTTGTTCCAAATGTAAATCTTTATTGAATAACAAGGAAAATTTTTGGTTTCTTGGCAAATTGTCGTAAAATTGACAAACCGTGCTTTATTTATTTATTTATTCATTTATTTTTAACACGTTTACAATATAATCTCTAGAAAATCCTCAAAAATATTCTCTGCAAAGTTTTGCTAGTTAAAAATTTTTTTCTTCTGCGCATTTTAACAGGATAATTTTGCTGTGGATCAACAAATATTTCGTTGAATCAACAAAAGTTATATTGATCCAATAAAATATCAACGAGAATTTTTTTTTGATTCAACAAAAATTATTTGGTTAAAATAGCGCGAAAAAGATTTGTTTACTTCAACAAAACGTATTTCAGTGAAGTGACCATTTGGGTAGAATAAATGGTCGCCAAGCATGTCATTCCGCATTTTATAAAATGGCCCCTAGCCTAAGTACAATGCCAATTCTCACATAAAAAATTTAGGGAAAAATAAAAAGTAATTTTGTCTAGATCACTGAAAAATGTTTTGTTGATTCAACAAAAATTGGCGCTTTTTCAACCGAATAATTTTATTGAATCAACAAAATTTTTGTTAAGTCAACGAAATATTTTAATTTAGCAAAAATTTTGTTAAAGCTAACAAAATATTTGGTTGAAATAACACCAACCAAATTTTTGTTGACTCAACAAAATTTTGTTTAATTTAACAATTTCTCCCCCGTGTATATGTGTATGAAAATTTCTAATATTTTCACATAAAATGTGACATAATAAATAATTCTTTTATAGGGGGGAGGGGATGAAAAGAATAAAGGAATTTTTTATAAAAGGCCATTAAACTATGATCGCTTTCAAACACTGTCGAAATATTTCTCTAAATTGACTAACACTTTGTTTTAGTTTGTATGCACACGATAGTCTGCTATTCAATCTATTTTATAGTTTTGAAATCTTTAAAAAAAAAAGAATAAGCGAATGAAAAACCTGTTTAAACGCAAATCAAACTTGTTAAACTACTCAAGCTCTAAGGACCAGCTTATTATGTATGAACAAGTTAAAATATTCCTGGTATTCTACATTGTTTTGAGAATTATCTGTACAATCCAAACGTTATACTACATAATTACATTGAACCAGGATAATCCAGAATACAGATAATATCTGATCATCCCTGCAGGGGATCTGTCTAACAACTATTTGAAAAAAGAAAAAGAAAGAAAAGGGCGGAATGGGGAGGAAAGAGTAACAGTTGTAACATGAAAGAAAATTTGAGATTTATTATTATTATTATAATTATTATTTAGCGGTGTGGGAACATTTTATTTATCTAGAAAAAATGACCTTTTGATACCTAACAATCAAAACATTCAAATGCTGTGAGTTTTTGCAAATAGCAGTTTTTTCTTTTTTTTTTTTTAGGAATGAGATACTTTGAGATTTTTAATTTTATTTCTCAATTAAAAAAAAACAGCAGAATATGACAGCCGAAAAACCTTAGTGTCTTACACTTGTTAAAAAAATCATTTACAGGGTGACTGACCTATATTATAGATATGTTTGAGATTATGGGTAGAAAATCGGGATGGATGTGAGACGATTTTTTGCAAGACGAGGCAAACATTTTTAACATTACAATATAGGGATTTTGAGAGACAAGACAAAGCTTTTCTGCTGTTTCGCAAGGCAAGACAGGTCTACTTTTTCGTCTCGCATCCATCCCCAGAAGAAAACTGCATTTACAGGGGGATTTTTTCTGACGATTAATTGCTTTTCCCATACACACCAGAAATAAATAAATATAACTTTTAAAAAAGGCTTTTATTTTAAAATGGACTGAGAGTTATAATATAGCTTTTGTTAGAAATTTCTATCAAGCACATATACTTATTGAAACATTAGATCTATGATGTAAAATAATTTTTGTCAGACTTTTCTAGTTCATACATTTATTGCAACATTCAGATCAATCCTACCTCATCAAATAGATGGTGAACTTAGAAAATTCATTAAATATTACTTTTTTTGAGCGTAAAATAATGTATAATTCACACAAAAACTTGAGGTGCATTAAGATACCTATAGGTAATTACCGATAAATTAAATACCATCGCTTTTACTTGTATATGAGATCAAAAGAAGTATTAGCACCTCAAGATTTTATAAATCATATTTTACATTAAAAACGCGAAGTATTTGATAATTTTTTTAAGTACCTCCATCGTTGATTGGTAATCTTAGGATGAATTTATAATATGTTGTAATATGTGTTTTATCTTGAAACATCTCTCAAAAATTATTTTTTACCTTTGGTCAATCTTTAAATAAAAACTCGAAAGTGTTTTTAATTATACAGTGAAACTTTTCTGGAGCAACCACTCTCCGTTCTGCAAAAAATCAGTCGTTAAGAGAGGGGGTCGCTCAAAGAAGAATAAACATTTGATAGACAAGGAGAGAAAATGCTAAGAAATATTGTTTGTTCTCTTATTTGTGAAATTGCATATTAATACATAAGTAATTATACAAACGTATTTTTAAAATTTTAATAAAATATTCATAAATTTCGGATTGTTTCACTGTTTTAACTCTCTACGAGACTGCTTCTCTCTTTAATTTACTTTTTTTCATCTGACAAAAGCGCATTAACCTGATATTCTTCATGCATTCTGAATCTTCCATAATAAAATCTATTTGCTTTAAATTTTGCTTTTTGGGCTCTCCCACAAAGGTAACCACCATTTTTTTCTCCGATTTTTTTTTCCCCTGCCACTCGATCCCATTCATGCACTCCTCCAACAGCAAAATCTCACTGGTTTCTTTGACATACCTTTTCTCTAACCTGAAAGACTTGTATGTGTATTTGCAGCTGCTGTCGATTTACAGCAGAGCGACTGGTTTGTAATGCTATTTTTGTGTACTTTCCAGGAAAATGCTGGAAATTTTTCTGACGGAGAACAAAGTCCGGTCGCCTATGAAGGTTTGTGTGGTCCCTTTTAGAGATTTTATGGCATTAACTGGAGAGGGTAAAAAATCGGTGTCTTAATAAATGGGTCGTTGGAGGAGAGGGTCACTTAATAGAGGTGGTCGTTCATAGAAGTTTCATTGTATTTTTTAAATTCTTTTTACCCTAGAAATCATTTTGCATCTTTGTTACTATGCAAAGAAATATAGTCGATTACGTCATAGAGTACCTGTGCCTAGGCAATACTAAGAACCGAATCGTATGTAAAATGGAAACGATGCAACTAATGCTCTTACTGCTAGGTAAAATTGAAAATAGGAGAAGTGAAAAAGTCTGAAAATCCGACCCTCCAAACCACACTCTCTCTAAGCCACTATTCTCCTTCAGAATGCAAATACAGGTTTAATAAACCTAAAGAATGATAGACGAGGGCAAACAGTTTAAAGCTTTTACCACACTTTGAAATTTCTTCTCCGAGCAGCAAATTCAAGTGTAAAAAAAAATCTTAAAATTCGGATGGACGAGTGAGGTAATTTTAAGTTTTTGCCTCGTTTCTGAAAAATCCAAGATCCGGCACTGAGCGAAAGAAAGAAAATGCTGCACGAGTTTAAATATTCATTCATGCCAACCTCCTCCGTTTTATCATTGACCACAATAATTGCAAATATGTCCACAATAATTTCGGAAAAATTTAAGCTCCCGTGCTGAAAGAAAAAAAAAAGAAGAAGAAAAAGAAAAAGAAAAGACACTACGAGTTTAAAAATTTCTGCTAATGTCCTCAGTTTTTGATTCAGACGTTATACACTAATTACAAATAGTATAGGAAGAAGCCAAGATCCGACACTGAAAGAAGGAAAGAAAAGACTAAGAGTTTAAAATTTTCTTTTAATTTCCTCCCAGTTGTAATTAGTTACACTACACTAATTACAAATAATTTCTGAAAAATAAGATCCCAGGCTCAGTCTCTTAACAGTTCCGGGCATCCAGTCCAAGATAAAAATTTTACCGCCATTACTCCAAGAAGATTGAAAAGTTCAAAAATATTAAAAAGCACAAACAGCGTAATAACATCTACACCGTTTGTACGATCCGCTCGAAATTTTTCATAATTATGGATAAAAAAATAAAAAGCACTCTGTGCGCCTTTAAAAATCTGAAAACCCCACCCGTTCCGCCATATTTTTTTAAAATTTTTTTTTCGATTTTACGCTCTTTTAAGCTCCATTTTATTTCCGAGAGTCCAAAAAGTTTATCATTTACGTGACAAAATTAGGTTCTGCAAGTGACAATGATGTAACATTTGAAGTCACGAACATCAGGCTTTAAAGGGAAAGTTGGGGTTTTAATTCGTTTTAAACACTTTTTTCAGATAACATAGCTTAATATTTCTTTCATTGAAATGATCGTCTGCTTGAAGCATTGATATATGAGGGTCTGTTTACACAAAACGAAATCTTTCGGTAAACGAAAGTTTCCGCGTGTTTTCAGAAGAGCATGAAATTCGATTTGAGTATTAATAAAAATTTAATATGAAGTTATTTATTTTATGTAGACGAAGATTAAATATATTGAGTGTAGGCATATTTTCGTCCAATGTTCTTCTAGCGCCTGTTGTAATTGCCTCCACAACGGTCTTGGACTTCTAGTCATTATAATAACCTCTGGAAAATCCAAGATCCGGCATTGAAAGAAAAAGAAAGGAAAGTTTAACCCTTTAACGTGCAGTGTTCCGGCTTGGGAACACCCAACTCTGACGTTTTGACTGTTGCCAGTCACGAAGAATAGATTGGATTTCTATAAAAATAGTTGCGGGCGACATAGCTCCACGAGAATCCTTTACTTTTTAGCACGCCGTTTCCGTAAAAAATGGTCACGATTATTTTTAACAGCACTGACATCTGCGGAAAAATGGAAGAATGCGAGAACAGCTGGATAGATTGCCCAATGCTGAAAAAAGAGCAGCCGTTGCCGTCGTTCGACTTAACTACCAGCAAGATGGCGGACGATCGAAACGTTCATCGCGTGCCACACATCTAGAGACCCTTTTTTGACGACAGCTGGCTGTGCCCGCACACAGGCAGCTGTCGTCAAAAAAGGGTCTCTAGATCTGTGGCACGCGATGAACGTTTCGATCTTCCACCATCTTGCTGGTAGTTAACGGTATTATTCGAAAAAATCATGTGATTTTGGTACATAATTACAAATAAACTAATTATGCCAGGCACTTCAAAATTTTGAAACTGTCTCTTTACAAGCTGTATTGCATACTGCGAAGACAAGTCAATCTGTATCCGTTTCAAAATTTTTAGAAAAAATTCTTAAAAATCGGACATTTTTGCAAAGCGTGTCTCTCTTCGAAAAATCTTGCAGCTCAGATCCCTGTTTAAGAATTTTTTTCTGAAAATTTCACAAAAGCCACAGCTTTTTCGCTTCTCGCAGTGTGTAAAACAGCTTATGAAGAGCCCTCTGGAATTTTTTGGAGACCATGGTGCTATTAGTTTATTTCAATTTGTGTACCAAGACTAAAAACAGAGTTCTTTTTTCCGAAGAACAGCCTTAAGTCGAGCGACGGCAACGGCTGCCCTTTTTTCAGCATTGGGAAAGGGTTGCGCCTCAAGGGGTTAAATATTCCTGCTAACCTCTTCGGTTTTTGATCCAGACACTACGATCATTGCATCAAACCGAGAGCACGAACAGAGTAGTTCGAAAACCACTGCAGGGGTCAGTCGGGAAATCATGAATAAAAAGAAACACAAGTAGCAAATCCATCGTAAGAGAGAGAGAGAGAGAGAGAGAGATAAATAATCACACAACCCGCACACCTCCTACCGATCACTTCTCTACTACTGAACTGAACTCACCGGTGCACACACATTGCTACTGTCAAAAAACGATCGACGCCGTACGAAACCGAAACCCACGTTTTTCTCTCTGACGAAAGCGCGCGCGTCCGTCCAAACACGGCGAGCCGGGCAGGTGTTCAAATGGGCGATGGAGGGCGGGCGCGTACGGTAGAACGGTCACGTAAGCATGCGGCAGGCTATTAAAAAGCCGATCGTCTGCGGACAACGAGGTTTCTTCCCGCTCAGACCGCATGCCTTTCCGGAAGTGACGAAACGGCTTTTCTCTGAGAGAGAGAGAGAGAGAGAGGGAG
This sequence comes from Cheiracanthium punctorium, assembly GCA_038373885.1. Classification (NCBI taxonomy): domain Eukaryota; kingdom Metazoa; phylum Arthropoda; class Arachnida; order Araneae; family Cheiracanthiidae; genus Cheiracanthium; species Cheiracanthium punctorium. The sequence continues at coordinate 756,430 of JAWZYV010014794.1, forward strand.
AGAGATGATGATGAGGATGAGGTCCAGCGCAGTCCTCCTAGCGATTCTGAGCGCATCCGCTTCGTGGTGGACGGTGGTCAGTTCCCTGCCCCCAGCCGCTCCGCTGCACTGGCTGTGAGTATTTTTTGTTTTGTTGTCAAAGGTGGTGGTTCTTGTTTAAATATTAGCTACGGGATTTCACAACTAGTGAGAGAGATATTCAATGTACCTTGGGGAGAGAGAAATTACGCCGGCGAAGGTGGTGCGACCGTTTCCCGACGATTTACCGGTGATTCTGTGATTGCTCATTGAGAAGAAGAGTGTGTTGGAGTTAATAATAAGTGTAGTCATTTAAAGGACTGAAATCGCCGGCGGGATTACGTTAATGGAGATAATGAGATGATTCCACAGGTAGGCGAATAAATAAATAAGTTTCTTTTAAATATTATTTTTATTTTTAAGCATTGAAAGCTTTACACACACATACAGATATATGGATTGCAGTTTGATTTACGTATTTTGCTTCTTATATATATATATATATTACTTTATATTTACATATATTTTTTTTTAATCATTCCGTATCGTGAAATTGCGCCCACTGAGCCCACATTTTCATTGCATTGTCCCCTGAATTTTAGATTAAAATATACACTCATATTATAGAGACAAAAAATAGTATTTGCAATTATTTTCTGTAATTATAGTTACTTTTTACCTAAAAACGATTCATTTTATATTTTTAAAATTGCAATAAGTAATTCTGCAGTGCAGGCGACATCACATTCTTATCAATTTTAAAAACGTTTGCAGAGAATATTTTTGCTCAATTTACTTCATGTAAACGTGAAAACAAGACATCTGTCGAAATTTTTGCGTTTTGCATTATCTGTATCATTTGTTGCATGATGCCCAATTTGCATGCTTAATAAGACATTTAAAAATATATGTTTGAAAAAAAGTTCTGGTAGTCTGTTGAAAGTACAGCGGGATATATTAAAGTAGGATCCTTTATCGTTTGTTTAAATGCTAAGTTTACCCTCTGAAAATGAGAATAAAACAAGCGTTTTTAATTTAATATACAAAAAATATTCATTAACACTGTATATCGTGCTTTAATCCATATTATTAAAACAAATATTCTATTTTTAAAATTCATAATCTAATGTTGCCATTATGTAACAAAAATAATTAAAAGATTATGTCTAAAGATAAAAAAAAATCATGCGGAATGCGCAGTTTAAATATTTTAATCCTTTATAGTTCAGCAGAAGAAAATAGTTTATTTATTTTAATCTCCTGAAAAATGTCGAAATGTGTAATCTTGAGGAGCTATTTAGAATCGCATAAATTGCGAGTTTACTTTGAAATGATGTAAACTTCTCTCGAGAGAGAGAGTTTACCAATAGCAATTCTTAACTTATGACATCGCGTTTTTGACTGCGACAAAAGAAAAACATTTAGTTAAGGTACTTCAATTGTTTAGTTCAAAGTTTTTTTTTTTGTTTTTTTTTTTTCCAGCGGAGCAGTAATAACTGCAAAGATGTTGGGGGAAGGGGGAATTCTTTTTCTTTACGTAGGACCACTATGGAGGAACCTAACCTACGCTCCTACGTTAAAAGAAAGAAAAAATCAGGATTCAACAGTTATCGGGATTACGTGAATGGAGGAGATAATTTAACATTTCTGATTTATTTCTACTGATTTGACAAGCATCATGCAATAAAATGATTTTGTAAATTCCATTGAAAAGGAAATGTACTCGAATGTGCGTCTGAAGTTTTTATTTATTTATTTATCCAGACAACAAAAGCTAGGAGGATTACGTAAACGGAGGAAATAATGCAATATTTTTAAACCAGTTTTCAAAACTATTCGCTAACGTATGTTATGGTGGAAACTTGTTTAAAATATCAGAATCAATATTTAAACTATCAAAATATCAATTTTGAAAAAAAAAATGACATGTATTTTTTTTTTCTTTTTTACCGATTTCTGATTTATAAAACTATTTACGTTAGTGAGCAGAATGTGCCATTTTCTTAATGAGAAAGAAATTGTAAGAGGCATTACTTGAACGAAGAAGATAATGTGACACTTTCCATTATATTTCAAAAATTAACGAGCATGAAAGTGATTTTATGTTTTTCTTTTGGACGGAATTCGCGCTTGACTTATTCTCGGCTATTATAATATTTTTAACTAATAAAATATAATAATTTTATAAATTGTAGAATATTAAAAAAGCGATTTTACCGAATTAAGTTTTTGTATTTTTTTATAATAATGTATTGGAAATGGTTTTGACTATTAAAAATTGAGGGAAAATATTATTATTTATTTAATAAAATTTGAACATTCAAAATATTAATTTAATTTTTTAAAATTGCAATAAATATTTAATTAGATAAAATTATGTCGAATAGTGCATTCTAAAACAGTTTAATTTAAATTTAACATCTGACTTAAAAACTCTAGAAATATTTCTAATCCCAAAAATAATTATTAATACGTTGACGCCACCCCAAAAATAAATAAATAAATAAATAAATAAATATTTTTCCAATGATTTTGTTAAAAAACAAAATATATTTTTTAAGTTAACTCATTGCGTTTTGAATGTACCCTTTCGGCTCGATTTAAAACTGCTCAGGCGATAACCACCAAGAAATATTTATACTACGTAAACGCAAAAACAAAGGAGAAAGAATAAATATGAAATACATCATTTCAGTACAGCTTTTACGTTAATTATCAAACTAGATAGACAGAGTAAAAGAATTACGGCAATAAAGATAAAGGTTACATCATTTTTATATCATCAGCGATAGGAGTTCAGTTTTAAGTGAGTTTTTATCCTTGTTTTGTGTATTAATTTTTATTAGTTTGTTCTCGAAGCGCATGATTTTTGTGTAAAATGTAACTAGTTAAGTACATATCGGAAGAAAAATCAGTAGTCTGTCGTATACTATTTTGTTCGTCAAATGTATGCTTCAGAAGTATTTGGATTAACAAGCTTAGGCTTCAAGATTTTTAATTTCAAATGTATTTCGATTTTAATATTTTGAAACAGAAAATGTTTATTTTTTAAATTAATGTAACATACATCGGTATGAGGACCAAAATTTGATAAAAAGCAATTACTTGGGTCATTTGAATAAAGTTATGGCGTCACCAATAGAAATATGTATAAGTACGGATTGCAAATACATTTAAACTAGGGATGGACGCGAGACGAAAAACGAGCGTCTCGCGTCTCGCAAAATAGCCTAAAAGCTTGTCTCGTCTCGCAAAAATCCCTATATCGTAATGTTAAAAATGTGTGTCTCGTCTCGCAAAAAAAGCTGTAAATCTCTGACTCGTCTCGCAAAAAAGTCGTCTCGCGTCCATCCCTAATTTAAACGAGGCCCGTAGCTAGACAATTCGGCTTGGGGGGGGGGGGAGGGTGCCCCAGGATGGCTATGCATTTTTAATTGTTTTCTTCCCCTCCTCCTCCCAAGTTTCAGAGGCCCTTTAAAAGTGTTACGAAAGTACCTTTTTGGCTATTTTATTTATTTTATTATTTTTACTAATTTAATTGCGTGTATTCATAAAATTACAGTATTGGCAATGTGTCCTGAACACGCTCAATTTTTTGCCTAATTTTTCGGGTTGACTGAATTTTTCATTATGAAATTATCATAATAGCTTAACAATTGTTAGTGATTTCAATTTGTTCCAACACTTTTCAGACTTTCCAAAACGGGTGAAAAGTGTTTATGATTTTGGTTAGTCTGTCTGTTCATCTGTTCTCTCTGTCCGTCGATGCTCTAACTGCCGGATATATGCATCGATATATGCAATATATTAATGTTATTCCTATATAATGCACCATGTATCCTATTGAAAATGGTGTATGTAGGATTTATAACTCTTTTACAGGAGCACCCAAAATAATTCAATACATCAGGCTCTATATGAGCAATCATTCTTTGAAACGCGCTTTTCTTTTTACAAAATAGAGATATTCGGCTTTTTCAAATGAAACAAAATTGGTATGTGTTATTAAGAATTACTAAATAAAGCTGTCCGTCGAATATAGTATCTCTATTATTTGAGGTTCTTTTACAGAAGAAAGTGTACAATTATTCTAGAAAATTGTGAAATAAGAATGGAAATCAACACCCTGGAAATAAAAAAAGTCCTACTATCATGGAAATCACGATGTAGACTTATCTATTTATCAAGAAAAAGGGCTATCCGATTGAGCATTCAAAAGAATAGTCTTTATATTTTAAACATCAGTTTTATGAACTCAAAAACATTCTAAAAATGTGTAAACATCGTCTGTACTTACGGCAGTTAGAGTACGGTTGGATAGACTGACAAACCGAAATCAAACACTTTTCAGCACTTTGGGAAATGGTAAAAACTCATTAGAATCACTAACAATAGTTAAGATATACGATAATTTCATAATGAAAAATTCAGTCAACCACAAAAATTAAGTAAAAAATTGAGTGTGTTCAGGACTTTCTGCCAAAACTATATATTTTTAATTCAATATCGTTTTTCGTTTACTTAATTAACATTTAATTTTATAACGCCTTAATTTTGTTAGCAAAATAAAACTACATTTACTTAGCGCTGTGGTAAAAGTAATGTGCAATAATGCCGCACATTATTCTTCTCAAATTTTTATTGATAATGTTTATTATTTATTTATTTATTTATTTTAAGTATGTTCTTGAAAATACTCTCATTGTTCTTTAACGTAAATTTGATGCGTCACAAGTGAAAATGTATTAAAACCCAATATTAAAAAAAACGGAATTACTATAAATTTACACAAGCAATAAAAAAATGTACTGTAGAAACAATCTACACCATTCACTTGCGTATGTTGCCAAATCGGTCAACAAAATCCTTTAGGCTGAGATTTTAACTAATGAAAATGCAAACTCTTTCGTATATACTTCAGTGTTGGTAAAGCAGGATTTAAAAACTTTTTCATTTTTTTCAAATTTATTTTTTACTTAACTTTTTTATTTTTCCAAATCACTTTCGTGTCTATTTTGCAAATTTTGGAGTGGGGGAAAGTTTCCCAGGGGTTCGGGGGGGGGGAGGGGGTAGGAGGATTATTTTTAAACATCATGATACGGGACTGATTTAAACTTAAAATAAGAGAAACTAACAAAAAGAAATACCTTTTTTTTTCCAAAGTAAGAATTCTTTCAAGGTCTTTTTAAACATTTTATAAGCTTTTCAAAATATTTTTCATAAGCTTTATAGAATATGTTAAACATTTAATTAGCTTTTATCTAAACCTAATTATTATTTTTTAATTTCAATTAATACTTTTTAAAGATATTTATTAAATTCTGAATTTTTGTAATAATATAAAGAAACATGAACTATAAATGTGTTAAGTTTATAATAAACGTGCTTAATATTTAAGGCTATCAGCTTATGTTGGATTACAAATGCAGTAGTTTGCAAATTTAAGAAAACCTGATTCCAAAGTAAATATGTTAATAAATAAATGCGACAAAGTTAATTGAAAAAAAAATATCTTACGCATACATACGCTTTTCATTTATGAATAAAAATGTAATACCAGGTTTTTCTTACAATCATTTTCTGACACAGATAAATCTGATTTATTGTTCAAATGTTACTTTTTAATCCTGTCAAAACTTCGCGGCTTGAAATAATTAAAAATAACGAAAAGTAAACACTATTAAGGGATATTTTTTTAATTTATAGCTAGAGAAACTGGTTGAAATAATACTACTAATTAAATTCTAGTACACGTCTATTGTTATTTTTGTCTGTCGTGACACACAGAGATTCATGAATCACGAAATTGAAAATGACCCTTTCTTTAAGACATTCCCAATGCGCTGCTGTGTAATTTTGTAAGATGTTGTAGGTTGTCTGAAGAAAGTTTGAAAATAGAAAATTGCATGGAATTCATAAGTTATTCAACAACAGAAATTCAGCGTTGAAAACATATAAAGAATTTCTTCTAAACTTACCACGAAATCACACCAATAATGTTTTCGGTTAAATGATGTTCATTCGAAAGAGCAGATAGCCAACGTGTATTCTGACGCATAAGCCATTTCCCTCTTTTTCTTTTCTTTCTTTTTTATTTAAGTTTAAATAAAAATAAAGTGGCAAAAGATTTTCTTTTTTTTCGGAGGGGGGGGGGGTGTAAAAATTTGCATATTTTTCTTAAAGGGTATTCTTAGGTAAGTTCCAAGATTTTTATTTATCTGTACAATCATAATATTATATTTTATTCCATGTAAAATATTAGTTTAAATTAGTACTAATTTTCATAGAATAAATTGAAAAAAATCCTACTTAAAAAAAATTTGAAACAATGATTTAAATTTGTTTAAATATAAAAAGAGAACAATCCCGCCAAAATATCTTAAAAATACTTTATGCTCTATATAGCATTTCTTTTTCCTCTCACAATTCTTAAATTTATATACTTAAACCTTAAAGCATAAAATTAAAGCTAACATCGACGTATCTGTGAATGTGCAGCTCCGTGATTTAAGGGAAATGATTTAAGCGTCGACAAACGCGCTTGACTATGCTGTATGGCGATTTCTATTTATTTAGGCTTTTCTCATTGTTGCAGTTAAATCCAGCAAAATGTATCCTGGTATCATGTATATGGAACGCTACGAGTTTTGTTTGTGTTTTGATTTGTAGGAACTGTTCTAAAATAAAGCTCATTTAATGAATATTTCTTATAGTTATTATCCTCTGAACAATATAATTCTTTTTTTTAAATATTTTTAGTTACGTTTTAAAATCATAACATCATAGTTTATTCCGTGTAAAGAATTAATTTGAATTAGTACAGCTTTTGATTAAATAAAATTAAAAAGATCTTTATAGAGTTTTTTTATGTACTTCATCATTTGTTTGAGTTTTAACTTTATTTAAAATTTTTATTCGTTTTAATTTCAAATTTTTAGTGGCTACTATAAAAATAAATATGAAAATCTCTACATATATCTTACATGATGATGAAAATGCATGATGAATGTAACAATGCAATTACAACATGATGAATGTAAATTAAAATATTTAGTTTATAGATAACTGTATAATAATTAAAATTAGTTTAATTTTTACGATAAAGCGTGTTACCCGAATTCTTTTATTTACATAACATGAAAGGGTTAATATACTGATGCATTACACTTTATTTGTTAAATAGTTACAGAAGACTAGCAACAGTAATTTTTCATATAAAGTAAGTTATTGTGATTAATATTTTTTTTCTATATATTAACAAGAAAACAAAAAAACAGCAGTTTCCTTTTTTAAAAATCATATAGCGCTTACAATATTTAAAATTGTTTAAAAACTGAATTTTGTGAAAAACAATTTGAATATTGCTTTTATTGTCTATTACCACACTTTCTTTTACTTTCCTTTTAAGCTAAAATTTCTAGAATTTACAAAAGAAAATTATTTTAATATTTTATTATTATATTACAGGGGTGGCCAATATTTTGCATATCTTGGTCCGTTTTTTTTCATGAACGAGTTGTGATGTGCCACACAATTCAAGCGCCTTTTGTTGGGAAATATGAAAAATGGTATCCTAAAATTTAAGGGAGAAAAAGTAACAATGTGTGAGCATGAATTTGAAATTGTTCTGAGATAGAGAATTCAGATATTAGTTAGGGGATCGGTTAATTTTTGATGTATTTTTTGGTGCACAAATGTTTCCTTTTGGCATAGCACAATAAATTATGAGAAATAAAATACTTCGGGGGGGGGCAAAATTATTTCAAATGTTTTCATGTTGTCTGAAACAATAAGTATCGTAGGCACAAGCAGGCAATGCGATCTTGAAATCATCGAAGCGCCATATGGTTTGGCCACGCTTGTTTTGTTCTATGAATATTCTGAAAACAGGTAGTATTTCTTTAAATTTAAATTACTACATATTATCAATATTTCACGAATGGTTTGTTAGTCCAGCATTCAGTAATATTCAGAATAAATTAACCCTGATGGACCAATATACCGCAGAATATAAGTTTTAATCTCTTCTTTCATAATTTAATTCATATTCGCATAAGAAATGGCCAACAAATACGTGATATTAATTTGGTAAATAATCATTTTAGCTAAGCTGAAATAAGTAGTGTTTTCTGGGAAAAGATGAATGAAAGAATGTATAGCTCCTATTGTTGTGAAATAAATAAGTTATGTAATATTTCTTTGCCAACTTATGAATGTTATACGAGCAAAATATGAACGTCCTGACTCAGTAATAAGATCATAAAACCAAAATAGAAATAAGAGATTTATATGTTGTTTTTGATTACTGCCGATTCCTTTCGTAGTATATTGAAATGGCTTTCAGGAGAAAGGTAAATAGATATATTTGAAGACACTTTGGTGCCCACCATGTTAGAGTGGATAAGACACTAAATATGGTAGGTTGGTAGGTGGCTGAAATGCGAAGCGATCGGGCCTACCGAGCGGCTATCGATCAAACGGTTTAGACTAACTACGCTAACAAAAATCATTTATGAATATTTCAACATTTTTTAAAAATATGTCCCTTTCTTAAAAATTAAAACGAAAACTAACGCATTTCAATAAATGATTCGGAAGACCTGTTAGACATAAATACTAACATTTCAAATGCTTTAGTGGAGTGCTGTTAGTTATCTCAAAAACATATCAACGTGATCTAATAAACTTTAAAAACCACAGCCATAGTGTTTATTAAATAGAAAATAGGAGAAAAAAGAATATCAGTTTAGATGCAATGTAAGTGAATGATCAGAGTTTGTTCAAAGTAAAAAAAAAAAAAAAAAAAGAAAAGAAACTGTTTAATACATTTGTATCTATTGCTAACAAGTATTTGTAATAAACAAGTTAAGAAAAGGTAAAAGCAAGTTTTATTTCTCGGATATGTCATCGCGTATTAAAAAGAAAAGGCCAATTTCACACGCATTCTTCCTCTTAATTGAAATCCAGCCATAAATGCCTCAATGGAAAAGAAGAAAAAAGTTGTCCAGTTGAATCGAATTCGGGTTTTTTTTTCATCAACAACATATTAACTTGTAATCAAGGATTATCGGATGACATTTCTTGAAAGAAAAGCTTCAGATAGTCGTATTTATATACCCCGAAGTCATCGGCAGTGTCCGCGATAAGAAAAACAGAGTCGGCTAGTGTTTTCTGATGTTGAAAGCTCTTGTTAAAAATTTCACGGCAAATTACTGAAATGTATTTCATGCAATGTTATCAGAAACCAAAACATTGCTTCCAAAGATTGTCCTCTAAGAAAATATTGCACAACCGCCAAATGACAAAGATTAATCTTGGGAAATTCCAGAATACTTGACATTTGATGAAAGTACCTAATGTCTGATAAAAACATATTTAATTGCTGCCGATAGCAATGAAAAACTTTTTATTCCTTATCTCTTATGAAAAAATAACCAGCTTCCAGTAAAAAGAGTACAATTTGATTCTAATAAACATGTTTTTAAAAAAGAAGCAATTTCTTAACAGAATATGCTAGCTATCCTTTGAAATCGATATTTGGGTTTTTTTTTAAAGTGGTGTAAATCCATTTTCATGTACGCCACTTTTATTAAACATTTTAATATTATTAAATCATCACTTGATTTAATATTTACCGCAGTAGTTAATATCACGTATTTGTTGGTCATTTCTTATGCGAATATGAATTAAATTATGAAAGAAGAGATTAAAACTTATATTCTGCGGTATAATTTTGATTTAATATTATTAAATCATCATTTCACTGAAGTCACTAGGTAAATAACGATTAAGTTTTAATATTTTTCAAAACATTCAAAGGCAAACCCTTATAATGTTAATGAAAGTGGTGTAAGTCAAAAATGCACCCAGGAAACGGCTCATTTGTAAGTTTATACTGCATCAAGAAATACTACTCCATTTTTTGTGAAAAATGAATTTGATCGATGAAATTTTAAAATTCAGTAATATATTTTGGAAGCTTAATAAACAATGAATATAACTGATGTTTCTCGCGCTGGAGCATGACATCAAATTAATCAAAATCTTCTTCATTATTATCTGTGTTTGATGTAAGTAGAGTATAACTAAGAACTGTCAACTGAATGCTTAATGTCGCTGTTTATGAGTAAATTTATTTTATATAGCCCATAAATGAAATGAAACGGAACAGACGTTCCTATACTTTTTCTTGTATCAAAACTAATTCATGTTTAATCTTACAGCTGCGTGAGGTATTAAAGTTAATTTTTATTTTTAAAAGTCCGTTTAGAAATGTATCAGACTTCTTCTTCCCTTTTTCTCAGTGTGAATGGCATAGTACAATAACTTTACTAGAATTATTAAACAGAGAATTTTTCAAGTCCACTGTAACAACTTTGATAACATTATCTTTAACCTAAAATTCTGCCATTGTTTATTTTTTCCTCTTCAATTGGCAGCAGCTCCATGGATGAGCCATGTTTTCATGCTTAATGCATATGACCATTTTGTCTGTATTTTTGTCTTCAGGCTTACTTTTTAACGGGATAGCCTCCCGTAGTTACACATTTAGCTTTCTTTGGGCTAAGTAACTACAATGAAATCCTGTTATTTTGTTTTTATTTTGGTTGTAAGTATTCAGTTTGTGGGGCCTGATGAGCTTAATTGATGATTACTATCTTTATTCATTTCGAACATTACTTCATATTTCAGTCGTTCCAAATAATCGAATTTCTTTTTTGGTTTCATATAATTTTGCTCTTTTTGGATATGTTGTTTAAGTGTGACTGTTTACCTAAATCAATACATTTAATATTCCATCCGTTGAGTGGATGCTACATTGATTTGTAAGTTAAGCCATATATATATATATATATATATATACATAATAAAATAAAGTAATTTTAAAATCAAGCTTATTGTTTAAAGATGGACTAAAAGATATAAAATAATTTTGAGAAAAATTTAAAGCTCAAACATTTATTGGAACACACAAATCCATTCTTGCTTACCGACCATCTACGCAGGTATTTAGAAATTTCATTAAATATTTTTAAAAATTAACAGTAACACTAGCTCTTTTTAATATAAAATAATGTATCATTTTATAATCTTGAATCCGTTTACTAGCTTGTTTAATAGGTCGAAAAAATATCAACTCATCAAGATTTTTAAAATAATATATAAAATTTAAAATTATATAAGCTAAGATGGACTTGTATGTTCCAATAAATGTTTGAGCTTGAACATTTTCTCAAAAATCATTTTATACCTTTTAGTCCATCATTGAATAAAAAGCTTGATTTAACAAATTCTTTTATCCTATATTTATTTAATTATTTTTAGTCTGAAAATTATTTTTCCTGAGTATTTCTGTCGAGGTTTTGCAAGATGTCACTAACGTTGTGTTACTGTTTCGTTCATGTAGTGTTTTTTGTCTTCATGTTGTACCCGCAAATACCGCGAGTAAGGCAATAGAAAGCGTGTCCGTACTGATACATACGCTCAGTGCTGCAACTGGAGATCAAGTCACCAGGGGGAAACTTTAATTCTGGCTGTCCTTCTTTCCGTTTTGACGCCCTCTTTAGCAAATCGCCCGGGACGAATACTCTTCCCCAGGACGTTAACGTATACGTGCCGGACGTACACAGTTGCGGCCCTGTATACTTAGCTCAATATCTGAGACTTGGGTAAAATCAATCGCCACTGATGAATCCCATGTGTGTGAAAGCATCGAATCCTTGCCATTCCTAGAGTCTATTCTCAAAAGTATACCAGACTTGTGCTGAACTAACAATCCGAAAATCGGAACGAGTTATAAAGGAACCACTGCAAAAAATCGTCTGCCTAATAGACATACTACCCAAGCCATTGTCACGGCTCGCGAATGGATTTCTAATGCAGGGCTTCGAAAGCAGTTCAAAAACGACGATCAGATTAAATATATCGAACGCAGTACTTAGTGTGATGGGAGTTATACGCGTATAACTCCGTATCAACACGATCGGACGATAGGAGATGGATTAAAAATCCTACACAAATTTTAAAATCGAACTACGCAATAAGAAAACAGCTAGTAAAATGTTAGAAATGGAAGGGGAAAATATATTCAAACTTATATGCACTCTTTAATCAATCATGTGTATTAAGTATGTATCACTAGTCTTAACGCAGTAACAATGAATATTTCGTTTTTAAATTATTTCAAAAAATATATATTATTCACGCTCCAATTAATTTCTACATTTTATAAGAATCAAACGTGCCTCATCTCTCTCTCTTCCTTTAAAAAAAAAAAAAAAAATCTAAACGCATCAATTTAATCAAACCAACGGTTTAAAGAAAATAAGAGAGAGAGAGATTTTGAACGTGCAGATTGTCTGTCTGCAACCGAATCTCTGATCTCGGAGTGTCATTCCATCGTCCTATGCAAATTCGTCGAGACCTACGTGTGAATCTGCATTTGGGCAGCGAGTCAACGGCCTTCAAACTTTGGCAGAGTACCTCATTGCCGCGATGACACACTGGCCAGAGAAGCCCTATCACGTCCGAGTTTTGCTCAGTAATCTGGCAGGGAAGCCAGATTGCGGAAGGAGAAAAAAAAAAACAACTCTCCTCTGGTCGGCGGCGTGAGAAAGAAGCTCGGTGTGGAAGTCCATCTCTTGGCACCTCGTCACTCTCAAATCGGGACCGAGCAATAGGTGCCGAAGTGTTCTGTTTAGAGATGAATCCCGATGCATGGTGTTTGTTCGCCGATGTGTTATCGCGTAATAATCTGGCCGGTTAAAGTGCCATCATACGCTTGGGCAGTGGCGAAAATAGATCGCTCTGCTTTGATTTCATGCGGAATTAAAAATTCTATTTTTCAACCCTTTGTAGCGCAACCATTTCCCAATGCTGGAAAAAGGGCAGCCGTTGCCATAGCTTGATTTAACTACCAGCAACATGGCGGTCGATGGAATCGTTCATCGCGTGCCACAGATCTAGAGACCATTTTTGACACAGACTGGCTGTGATACTCATATTTAGATATTAAAAATAGCTGTAAATGTTATCATTCCATTAAATTCAACACATTAAATATATTTCGGGGTATTTTAGGTTTTTAATTGTGCATTATTTTGTACTATTATTAATTTAGTATTGTTTAGAAAATTTAGAAAATAATTAGCATATTAATTTCACTTATTTTTTTATCTTCTCATTTAATAGCATAGGACCCAACATTTTTATCTGTTACTTTCCAATACGCTATTCTACAAATATCATTATCAGTTGATATTTCTATTTTTGTACATAGTAATTTTAAAAGAAATCATCCCTCATTCAAGAAGTTTACATCAGAAATTTATCTATTATTTCTGGTATTATCAAAAATCAAAGAAAGTCGCCAAAATATCTGGGCACAAATGGGTTAACGAGCACTAGAGGATTTTTTTCTTTCGAAATTAAGCCTTTATACCTTTAATGCTCCCGGGAAACGCCGGGCTACACAGCTACTTTGAGTGTAATAAGAGTTTTTTTGATTAACAAAATAGGATAGAGTTCACTTACCATAGAAAATAACACTTCAGTGTAACACAATAACACTTCAGTGGTAACTCGCTTTAATTCTTTAATCTATTAGAGATAAGTGGGCAGTGTAAATTAAAAAAAGAATGTTCAAAATAAGGTTGGAAATAAGATTCTGTTAAGAAAAAATTCCTCTCGTTAATTTAAAAAAAGTTACACTTTTTAAATTTGTATACAAATCCCCTACAAAAAATTCCCAATAAGTAAAATAACATAAAAATGAATATCCTCTCAAAAATCAAATTTTTTATTAGCTCCCTTCAAAATTCAATAGGGGTGTAACAGCTTTCGTTTTTAACCGAAGGATTTGTCTCAGGATTTAAATTTAATAAAAAGACAATTGATATTTTTCTTGTCTCATAATCACTACAGCTCTCAAGAATTTCCAGGGACTATGAGACCCGGGCACTTTAAAAGGCAATAAATGCTCCTTTTGGGAAACATGTGATAAGCTTATAAATAATGTGACCCTAGGTAATAAAAGTGTCAACACCGTCGAGAAAGCGGTTATTCCGACACTTCTGTTGCCGAATAAATCTGCGTGAAAAGTTGTTAAATTAAAAAATATGTTCTAAACCAAATGGGATTGTAATCACAATAAACGCAATTTATGTTAAACTAAATTGGGTGTGTGTGTGCTATAAACTAATAGAACTCTTTTTAAAAGACCATCATAACTCAACTATACAAGTAACTCCACTATGATAATGTGCCAGGCGTTGATAATATACCGACAGGTAAATAAAACTGAATTTCTAAAACACATTCACTTCGTGTTTTATTTCTTTGAGTCACTGCCTCCATTTTCTTAAATCCACCTAGAGAATCACGAGGCAGTGGAAAAGCATTTATGTCAATAATAATTTTAAAAAATTCTAATTTATATAGTCAATTGCATAAACCATTCTATTTTAAATCCAAGTAAACTGACTGCATGAAACCATATATATTGTTATAAAAGAAAATAAAAACGATAAATAAATACTCTGACTATCCAAAAGTGTCTCAAGGTGACCTACTCTCCTTCTGATCTGAAGGGAAATGACCTGATCAACTTGTTAGATTTAGGTAAGTATGACAACGTCATTGAATGCGATGATTTTTTAGTATAATCTAAAATTTTTCATTAGATATTAAAGAATATATTACTTCATATAATATAATAATAGAACTACTTTTAATATTATATAATAACGTAAATATAATATAATAACGTAAATATAGTAATAGAATTACGTTTTCCATGATTTTGAGATTGTCTGGCGGGGTTTGCCACGATGGAAAAGTGTCTGGCAAGGGATCAAGTGACTTCTAGTACTGCGCGAAAGAACATACAAAAAAAAATTAAGCTTTATAAAATGACGAAAATAAAAAATTTTCCATGACTTTGAGGCTGTCTGGCGGGGGTTTGCCACGATGGAAAAGTGTCTGGCATTGGATCAAACGATTTCTAGTATTGTCCTGAAGAGCATATTAAAAAATTAAGCTTTATGAAATGATGAAAATAGGCTGCAATATTATACACCTTTGCCACCTGTTACCTGCCAAAGCCACGATCATCCAAACTTACGTATCCAAACGTAGGATAGTGGCCAATTATTCCTTCATCTGTTGGGGGTGTACGCAGAGAAAGTTTCACCTTTTATACTATGACGAAGGTCTGGCGGTCGCGGGCTCTTGCTCTAACAGACTATGAAATGAAAAAAAAAAAAAAAAAACTTCTTTACGACTCTCATCTGTTAATCTCGATATAAATCCTAAACAGATGAGAAGCATCTCTTGAATATTGGAACCGCTCAGAAACTGCTCTATTCTGCAATATAAAATTAATTTTTCGCTAACTTCCCAACCTCCCTAGCTAACACTACATTGTTCTGCTGCATAATAAATTGGATTCTATACCAGTCTGAAACTCTCTCAAACCGCCATCTTGACAGCACCGTACCAGCATTTGCCAGCCTCAGGCTGGCAAATGCTGGTACGTGATTTCGGTGCCTAATCTCTTAGAAATTTTAAACAAAAATGCTTATTTTACTACTGCTTTACATTGTATTCATCTTTTCTTTCAGTGGTTTCCATAAAAATAAAATTCCACTGTCGTGGGAGAATCCAGCGACGTGTGTGAAAGCCTTCAAGCACGGTCTACTAGCGCCTGTCCAAAAAGCCGCCTGCAAGAGAAATCTGGCGCTAATGCCAGTCCTAGTCGCTGCATCTCGGAAGGTATCAGACGCTTGCCAAGACATATTCAAAAGACACCGGTGGAATTGTTCTTCCATCAGCAAAGCGCCGAAATTCGGACAGGATATAGCTCGAGGTGAGATTAAACCCTTAACGCGCGGTGTCCTCATGGTGAGAACACAAAACTCAGACGTTTTAACTGTCTCCATTCACGACGAATCAATTTGATTTCTATAAAAACAAAAATCTACAGACTTATCGTATTGCGCTTGAAATGGATGTCTCTAAACTGTTAAAGATCATAATGTAATGGAATACCTCTGAGTGTCCTGTAAAGGAACTATAAATGCTATGCACCCTGTTTTCGATGATGAGCATAATTTTTTAATCCTTAACAACATATATCAATTTTCTTTTGTTTGAAATAGTGGATCAATATTTCTAAAATACGCTCTAAAGGATAACTGCCCATAAAACGTAATATTTATTTAAGTTCTCCTCTAAAAGAATTACAAATGCTACAAACACCATTTGCAATAGGGTACGTGGTACAAAACGTAGGATACTCGTAGTAATCGTGGCATATTTACAGCAGTTTTAGAACACGGACGAACAGACAGACAAACTTAAAATACTTTCCAACAAAGTTGAAAAGTTTTAGAAAGCATGAATAAGTTAGACCCCACGCTTGAAAAAAATCTCATATTCTTCCAGATTTCACAAAAGTATTGACGTTCAGTTTTAAAACTGTACCTATCAAAACTTTTGATATTTATATTGGCTCGCGTACTGTATTTCGCAAAACGGTTTTAAACACTGTATATCTGTCATAGTATAACATCTAAAGGTGTATATCACATTGAAAATGTCAGTCATTCTAGATAGATGACTCTGGTCCTAGATAAAATTACGCCCTACACTGTAAGAAATACCTGCAATTTTACCACACATATTGCTGTAAAATAATACAGCATTGTGTGTTGTAAATCCACTCAAAAATGACGTAATGGCATTGATATGCCAATGACGAAGAACCTATAGAAATGTTTGTATGGCAACTGGCACAGTCTACTTCACAAGGTATTGGCATACCGTTTACCCACACGTTGTGCTGTAAAATAATACAGCACTGTGTGTTGTAAAATCTACTCACAAAATGACGTTGATAAGCCCATCACGAAGAACATCTTATAGCAAATTGACACCGTCTACAGCACACTGTGTGGATTAGGGATGGACGCGAGACGCGAGAATTCTCGCATTGTCTCGCGAGACGAGACAGGCATTTTTTTGCGAGACGAGAAAGAAAATATTTTGCGGGACGAGACGCGAGACGAGACAGAGTCTTGTCTCGCGCGAGATTTCTCGCATTTTTTTCCGTCTCGCATAAATACGATCTGAAAAGCGACAATTTGCCTGAAGCCTCTACCATTTAACTTGCGTCTCCTTCGCTTTCAGTCCTGGTATACTACCAGCACTCTACAATACGCACAAACACGTAACATTTAAAATTAGAACAGACGAGAGATATACGAAACACACAAAGGAGAGGATAAAGAAAGAGGCGGAAAAAAAAGAAAACAGAGAAGAGTTGAAAGAAAAATAATAAGTAAATAGGAAAGGCGGTACGGTATGCTCAAATCAGACCACTTTTAGACGGGGCCCGGGGCATTAAGTTTGGGGGCCCCCCTTACTATCCCCTTTTTTACGCATTAAGCCCCTTTACTGAGCCCCCCTTTTTTAAGCATTTTAACCCAGTTTTGACCGCTGTTGTACTCGAAAATTGCATTTCAGTTAACTGTAGTTTTTGTACTTTAATCAAATCGTATTTATCACCCCCAAAAAATATCTCTAACTTGATCTAGTGATAGACAATTAGGTAATACCTATATTATAGAGGAAATTCAGTTTTTTCCCCACAATTACTATTTCAGTACATATGAATTTATAATTTAGATAATCGGGATATATATGGGCCCCCTTTTTCTTCAGGGGCATCGGACTACCCCCCTTGCCCCTGTGATAATCGGGTTTCGGGTATATCAGAGAGAGATTAGAAGTAGAGCAACTTGCATTCGCATTGATGCTTAGTCTGAGTAGGTTGAAATATGGTTGAATATCCTTGGTTGAAATATCCTTGTACCGATATTATCCTCAAACTTTCCCGCACGTTGCGGCGTGCGTAGGGGGGGGGGGCGCCCACCCTGGTAACAACTTTCTAGGGGCGGTTAAATCCCTATTGTTGGCCTATTTTAAAGAGATTAAAATGACATTTTTTATTCTTATATATTAATATCGGACGGAAAGAAATGCAAGCAATTTTTTAAAAAACTATTTCTCTTTTCGTTTATATTATCATGTTTTCCCTTCCTTCGGCTTGCAAAACTTTTATAAATTTTTTTCCTCCCCATCATTTTATCTTGCAGTTGGGTTCCTATTCTAAAATTATCTTCGCCTGTTAGATGTCTTTTCATTTTTTTTAAAAATCCACACTGGATATACATTAGGGAGATTATGGTTTAATTTTTCTGTAAACAGGGCAACCATAACGACTGTAGTACTATCGCTAAAAATTATTGTCGAAAAGTACAAAGGATAGTCGTCAACAAATTTACTGTTCAGTAATTTAAAATATAAACAAAAAATAAGACGTCTATAAACCAACTGAGATACTATAATGAAATCTAAAAATGCACGCACGGTAATGTTATTGGAAATATTAGGCAAATAATTATAATTATCGTTAATGTAATCTTGTTTTCATTAATATAAAAATTACACATATTTTAGAGACTTGAAATTGACGTTAAAGTAAATAGTAGAGATTTAATAGAGACTAAAAGTGTTCTGTTTATAATTTTTCAAGGGTTATCTTACAAACAACTGAACGATAAGTAATTCTAATTTGTGTTAATATATCCCGCAGTAATTTCAACAGAGGAGATTACTTGAACTTAAAAAAAAAAATCTGTTTTGTCATGCAGCTATTATTTTAGTAAAATATTCGCTACTTCTCGTATGAAGAGCGGGTGCGCAGCTATTTTAAAACAAAGGGTTGTCCATTTCATGTAGTGTCTGAGGTATTTAATGCTACAACTTGAACAGTATGATGTAGAACTACAGTATGATGTAGAAATAACACATTTTGAAAGTCGGGAGTTCTCTGCAAACCGCTAAGCTTTTCACTTTTCTGATCGCGAATGACACTGACGTAGTTTTTTGAGTCATTATATTGCAAAGATGCCAGGTTAATACTCATGACGCAAACTTTACATCAAGAGTCAAATAATTTTGCTTTTATTTTAGATTCCACATCACTGGAATTAATTGAAATTACTCATGTTAGGAAAACTTTCGTTTACTACAGTGCGAAGAACGGGCACGCAGCTAGTAAATAAAAAGAAATACTATATTTTCGGTGTGACATTATATATACGGATTAAATCTCAATTTCTTTTACTTCAAATGCCGATATATGCTGATATAGTTATTAATATATCTACTAATGTGGCTATATGTAAGTAATTGTTATTATTAATATTAATTTTCAATAAAATCCCAATAGTAAGTTAGTATAAAATGGTAACGAAATCGCAGTCCTTAATTTTGGGAGACTCGCGAGACGTCTCGCGTCTCGCGCGAGACGAGACAGCAATTTCTTTGCGAGACGCGAGACGAGACACAGTGTTTGCGAGACGAGACGAGACGCGAGACGAGACAGAGGTTTACCACTGCGAGACGAGACGAGACAGCCCCGATTCTCGTCTCGCACGTCTCGCGTCCATCCCTAGTGTGGATAAGCGCAACGCTAACATCACAACGTGTTGGCGTTACGTTTACCCACACGTTGTGCTGTGATCATTTTTTTTTAGTGTAAAGGAGAATAAAATTTTGGAACGTCTCTCATTAACACGTTGTTTCGCTCCCTAAAATTGACTTCTTTTCTGTGACCTTCCATGTTTTTAACTCCATTTGGAAGCCTTTGGGTGTATATTCTACTAAAGTTGCTTAATGTTTTAACACTTCATGTTAAGGCAAGCCTACACGAGGGGCATTAATCTGGGCGGAAGGGACTTGGGCGAGAACTTTTTTAAGTGTTCTAACGCGTATTCACGCTGCAAATCTAATTGTATCGCCATATTGTCTTAATGCACAACCAAAGCAATGTGAAGCGTTTTGTGAACGTCAGTACGGATTTACAGGAGGAAGCTATAATTTTCGTAAAGCAGCAAATGCTTTTTAATGTCGAAAATTTTGCCCACACGTCGAGTAGAGTAAAACAGATCCTCAAATATGGGGAGAAAAGTTACGAATACAAATATTACTCTAAATTTTCTGATACTGTAAATTAATCAAAGCATTTAACACTTTTCTGTTGACGTCTTACAGATGTCAAAGATGTAGCCATGTCTTAGTACAAGTTTGTAATTGCTAAAATTGCGCATGTAAAAGAGCATCCAACTTGTACAACTTTGTTTGATTAAACTCTACTGTCTTACAAAAAATTTATAAATAACTCTCCACACAAAATTTTTATTCGTATAGTGTATTACTTTAAAATCTTAAGCATTTAAGCAGCCACTTCCCGAATAGCACATTAAATTGTCATTTGTGTTTCAAACAGATGGCATATTCTTGCATCATGTAAAAGAGAAAAATAATAAGGAATCTTACTTTCCTCTTACAAGGTTTTCTGCAAAGATAAATGTATATTAAAAAAATTAACTATTTCCCAATAAAAAGAAAAAACTTGACGTCAGTAGTCAAGAGAGTCAGCCATGCGTAAATTTAAAAATCAAGATTTGAAATGAGCACTGGCCTAATTGACTTTCATAGCCAATATCCGTGGCCGAAAACGACCAATACATTGGCGATTTTTTTTCCCCGGACATACAATGGCATGGAATCACGCATTATGCCTTTTCGTAAACAAATGTTTATTATCCTTCATTAAATAACTAACAAAATTGATTAACAAACTAGACAAAACAAGAGTCTAAAAAATCCATCACTAATAGTAATGATAGTGAGAATAAGGAAAATGTTTAGGTAAATACAGTGGAAATTTTATTAATTCAACTAGTTCGTTCTGTATATAGGGCTGCCCTTAATGGTATGTTATTTTACAAAAGTTAAAAATTTTCTGCTCCCAAATCCTAATCTTTTTCTAGTAAATAAAAAAAGAAAGATATCTATTACAATTGCAACCCTGAAAATAAATTCAGTGTCAATACTTGTAAAATCTCCATGGGCAGTATTTGGATTGATATAGCTAGAAAAATCTATGATAACACCTCTAAAATGTTCATCAGATTACTTATTTCTAAGTTGTGGGAAGGAAATAGCTGTATTTTTTTTCAACTTATTTCCTAGTGGATGTAGCATTAAGTAAGTGTTCACATCGAGTTAATAACCGCCGGCTGTCAAATAAAAGACACATGAAAGTAAGTTTCATTATGTTTTTGTCATGGGATTATACGTTGAGACTTAAAAAAAAAATTAAATCACCGGAAGCATTTACGCACAAAAGAAAGATTTGTCAAGTGCCAACTCTTTGTACACTTTGAAAAAAATCAGGAAAGCGTTAAATTAGGGGTTGTCAAGTGTTTTACTATCGAGGACCACATAACTAAATTAAAAGCTTTCGAAACCACAGACTATAAAACATTGATAGAAGCATTATTTACGGTAACCTCACTAGTGACTAATGATGGATTTTCGCAACATCTTTTGCGTGTATTTTTAAAAATAAGAATCAAGAAATGAATATAATATTACATAATTAATGCTTATATTTGGGAGGGGGGTTAAGCATTTAACGCGCAGTGTTCCCGCTCTGGGAACACCAAACTCTGACGTTTTGACTGTTGCCAGTCACGAAGAATAGATTTGATTTCTATAAAAATAGTTGCGGGTGACATAGCTCCACGAGAATCTTTTACTTTTTAGCACGACATTTCCCGTAAAAAAAATGGTCACGATTATTTTTAACAACACTGACGTCAGTTGAAAAATGGAAGAATGCGAGAACAGCTGGATAGATTGTCCAATGCTGAAAAAAGGCAGCCGTTGCCATCGCTCGACTTTGATTGAAGCATTTGATTGAGCCCCACCCTTTTTTGACGACAGCTGGCTGTGCGCGGGCACACCCAGCTGTCGTCAAAAAAGGGTCTCTAGATCTGTGGCACGCGATGAACGTTTCGATCGTCCGCCATCTTGCTGGTAGTTAAGTCAAGCGATGGCAACGGCTGCCCTTTTTTCAGCATTGGGAAAGGGGTTGCACCTCAAAGGGTTAAAGTCAGTATTATTTTGCTTTTAATCTAACTGTGTTACTCCACATAAATTTAATTTTAAAAAAGCAGACGACAGCGAACACAGCTTATGAATTATTTTAATAGCAATTAACGATTCGTTAAATGTCGTCAGTATCCGGTAAATTTTTACATCTGACTAACACGTGTCCATAATCAAGACGCATGATTCGTATCAAAGAATTGGACAAGACACAGCGGGAAATTAAAGAGTATATTGGCTGTGTTGTTCTATTGCAGAGCTATAAAAATGCTCGGATTCTGTCATCTTGCACGCACGCTGTTAAATCATGAAACATGATAATGCATGGGAAAGAGTATCAAAATAAAGCACCTTCTTTGAGATAGTCTTTTTAATGTGTATAACTTCCTTTCAAATTAATTTTAAGAAAAGACTGATGCGTCTTTGCTTTTTCAATTAAGTGAATGGGAACAGGGTATGGAGAGTGTTGCCAGATTTTCTTTATTAAATGTTGCTAAATTTCGTTTTTAAAACAACAGCTGTAATTAATTTTTAAAGCTAAAATGTGTTTATTTGAAATTAGGAAAACAAAACGTTTTTATTGCATCGATTATATGATGCAATATCTAAAGCGTATGTTTATATTATGTGTCCTTACTCCAGACGAAACTGATAAATCGATGTTAATTCCAAAAAGTGATATCAACTTAGAATTAATAACCGATTTAGAATGGGTGTTGATCTCCTTTCCAATTATACTCATCCTAGAAATGTTGCGCGACTGTCGATCTAATGGTCTGTAGTTTTGGTAGGTTTTCTCCAGATGTAACGTGAATACGCGTTAGAACACCTTAGAAAGTCCTCCCTACCAAGGCACCCCCCCTTGGCAGATCGCCTTAGTGTAGCATTGCTGTAATCACACACACACATCCTAGAAATGTTAATATCATACCTTTTATATTTACACTTAGCGGACAACAACTAAAAATTTGATGGTGAAATATCTGTTGATTCTTCGTTTATTACACGCTTAAATCTATTGTTTAAAACTAACACTCCTTTATTGATTAAATTTCTTATCGGCTGATTTAAATCCTTTTACGCTAAAAAGTACTCATTAAAGAAAATAATTTGTTTTCTCCTCAATTCCCCTCAATGCTCCCGATTCGCTAGATCCTACTTAGCTCAATTTTTCACAATATTTTTGTCTATTTGAGTATCCTCTCTCTTCTCCCCCACGACCCATATCCTATTACTATCCACATGACCAACGCTTCAACGGATAACGGTTCATAGTCAAACGTGGCTCGGCTTAGTTGTGTGTGTATTCTCTTGTGATAATTTGTTTTTATATCCGAATACCAAATGCATCTTTTTCATATTCAGAGTTGTGAAATAAATTCAGCCTAGATATGGAGGAGATGCTTTAGGTAAAGATTTCGCTTTATGACATAGTTTCTTACGATTGGATTATAAAAAGCTGTTGTAAAACAACACCCCTTTATTGATTAAATGAAGTTATGATATCTCCCCTCAAAGTAAGTAGTATTTTACCTTTTTCATGTAAATAAATTTGGTTGCTGCTTTCATTAAATCTCACAGTTGGTTTAACCATGATTGCATTTCTGTATTCTGACTGTGCTGTGAATTCGTTTTATAACTAGAGACTATAGTGAAATTATATTCTATTTATTAAAAAAATACTTTTTTATAGTGTATTAAGATATATGTAATGTATTTGCCTTGATTTAAAATTTATTTTATCGGGCTTATAATCATAGATTACAGCTCTGATAATAAAAAATGAAGAAAACAAATAATTCAATATATTAATCAAAAACAACAAATTTTAATAAAACACCCTTTTTATAGCTTAAAATAATAATCTTAATTGAGTGCAGATATATTAATTAAAAAGGGCTGATTTTGTAAAAACGCTCATTCTATAGCTTAAATAATAATCATAATTGAGTACAGTTATATTAATCAAAAACGGACAGACACTCCTCATTTTTGATTATTATTTAGCCTAAATGGAGCTGTTGTATAATGCTCAAAAATTGAGAATTTTTCGCTCGATTGATTTTTGTCGATTAATGGAGCAAATTTTACTCAATCGGGAGAATGGCTGTTTGAAGTCATAAATTGAGTAAAAATATACTCCGTTTGATTATTATTTTACTCAATAGATTTAAGCGTGTAAGCTAGTTTCTATCTAAGGATAAAAGTCTCATCAAATGATCTCAACATTTTGATCATTTTACTTTGCCAATAATTTAAATTTTTATTTTGAAAATATAAAAAAAAAATTAAAAAGAGAGAGAGAGAGAGAAATACGCGAAAATTCGTTTGAAAATTTCCCAAATCAAAGAGAAAAGCCCCAAAACAATGTCACTTATTGTTTCAAATTAAAAAATTTATCCCCCTAGTACACGGAAAAGACGGTAATTTTAGTAGCAAATCCCATAAATTGGCAAACACTGAAACGGTATGGGTGCACCTCAGATTTCATTTTGTCACGAAGAATAAGCGTAGCGTGATCGAAAATTTTAGAAGGGTGCGCTAGTCAAATTCAAGAGTGGAAAATAGTTTTTCTTAAATTTCGATAGAAAAAAAAAAGTGTTCTATCAAAAGATTTTAAAACCAAGTTGGGAGGTGGAGGAGACTTGGGATGGACGCGAGATGTAAAATAGGCCTGTCCCGTCTCGCGAAAAAACTGACAAGCTTTGTCTCGTCTCGCAAAATGTCTGTTATATTGCAATGTTAAAAATATTTGTCTTGTCTCGCAAAAAAAGTTGTTACACTCTGTCTCGTCTAGCGAAAAACCGTCTTGTAGGTGCCTACGACGCTATGCCTATGTTACGAAATGTTAATTGTTATGATACGTTTATTAGACCTCCGCTAGGAAGAACTGCTAACTGTGATTGACCTCCCTGGGAGATTGAAACTGTAGCTCAATTGCAAGAATTCTCAGGGTTCAATGGATGTAGCGCAATTATCTTGCGCTCCCCTGTAAAAGATCTGTAAATGACTCACATATCTTTTTCAATTACATCAACCATGTCAGAGTAAATATCAGCTCATCGTAATCCAAAAGCAGTTAGTGCAATGAGACACAGACAAGCGAAGCCCTCTTTCAAGCAATGGTAGAATGTTTTAAAAGCTTTTTTTTTAAGAAGTAGGATAAATAAACTGCGTGCATCATTAAACGTGCACGTTAAGTCATAGGAGCCGCAGGTCTTTTCACTCGATAAGTTGGTGAGTAGAAGATGCGTAACTAGTAATGACTCCCGTTTCTGGGGATGCTCTAAATTGTGAGGGGAATCGTATAAACACTCTAAAAAGACCTAGAGGTTGCCGTTAATATAGTGGTGGAAATTGATTTATGAAATCATAGTTTTTTCAAAATAACTTTATTTATTGAAAATGTTTCATATTTCTTGTTATGCATGCTACGCATAACCAATAATTTAAACAAGAAATCTTTCACATTAATAAATAAGAACAAATATTAAACACTTTGAATTTTATATATGGATATTTATTTATGAAATTTATAAATAAAATGTAACTAAATCCTATCCTTCATGGATAAAATAAGATTTTGAATATATTTCTGATCAATTAATGTCCAACGCTGACTTATTGAAGCTTTCAGTTCTGGGATGTATCGATGTGTATTGTTGTCCATATCCGTAAACCATTCGAACAAGTTCTGCCCAAGCACTTTCCATGTGGTTAAGATCTAGACTATTAGAATGATGATATAATAAAGCAAAATTTTGCTCTTCAAACCAGTTGTTTATATCATTTGAAGCATAAATACGTGCATTATAATGCATAAAGATGAAACTGAAGCCATCATTTTTCCATGCAAATATTAAAAGGTAATTTTCTAAGTTTAAACTGTACTTGAATGATTTCTAATGACCTTCTTAAAACAAGTTCACTTCTTCCATTGTAAGCAATTACTGGCCAAACCGTCCAACCTCTTCTACCGAAATTTCTACTGAAGATAAGACTATGGTTTTTTCCTGAGATCCCCCCAATAGTAAACCATCAGGACCATCTAAATTAATTTTTTTTCCATCAGAAAATATTGCGTTCTTTCATTTCTGACTCATTCCCGTATATTTATCACAATATTGCAAATGTAGTTGCTTGTGACGATAGGTCAACTTTGGAGCAGCTTTCATCTTTAAGGCTCACTTCGGAAGTCGATCTCCGCAATGTTATTCTATGGAGGAAACGGCCTTCACTACTACCGCAATTCGAGACAAACTATTGCATATTTTTCATTCATTCTTTTTTCCCCTTAATCTGAAAACAATGATCTATATTTATTTTTAAACAGAATTTATCTAAAGCAATTAGAAGTACATTAATTACACCTTGTAAAAAAGTTTTCTTTCTGGACAAATTTCATCTTATTTTCAGATGTAATTAATGTACTTCTAATTGCTTTAGATAAATTCTGTTTAAAAATAAATGTAGATCAGTATTTTAAGATTAAGGAGAAAAAAGAATGGATGAAAAATATACAATATTTCGTTTCGAAATGTGGTAGTAGTGAAGGTGGTTTACTCCATAGAATAACATTGCGGCGATCGACTTCCGAAGTTAGTACACAAGAGCCATCTGAACTGCTGTGAAGAGCTTAAAATGTATCTAACTCTTCTAGAAGTGAAAGGCATAAATTAGTACAAATCTGCTTAGAACTGTAGCCATTTACGCAGGGCCCTTGCTAAAGGGGGGGGGGTTAGGGGGAGTCTCCCCCCTCCTGACACTCGCAAAATTCTATTATACTTGGCAATATTAGATACCTACTAGGCAAACTTGGTCTCCCCCCTCCCACACACACACGCTAAAAAAATCTTAGCAATGGCTCTGCATTTGCGGAGCACTTTGAAGAATCCTTCTTCTCTATCCCTTTCAGTCAACGGTGGATTGCCCTTTTTTATTAAAGTTTTACTGTAATTCACAGGATCTTTCTTATAATTATGTGTTACACCAACTGATCTTTTAAGTAATTTATTAATTTCAGCAACAGATTTTAGATAAGCATCGATTTTGTCTCTTTCTAGCTCGGACAACAATGGTCGTTTACCATCGCGACAACTGGGACTTAAACTGCTTTCTTTCGACTGAATAACATTTTGTACATCTTCTGTGCATTGTACACAGGCTTCATCTTTTGGTTGAACGTGTCATTAAAAACTAATGAGCAAGAACAGTTTCATTTTCATAAATCAATTTCCATGTTATTCAGATAGAAAAACAAACAGAAAACGTTTTTTTTTTTTTTTTCTTGTTTATGAATATATGTGAAAATTTCTTTGCAGAAATACTTTGTTAATAAGAAAATATGCAGCATAAGAAGTTTTAACCAATTTGAATGCACAGCTCAATAATTGTTCTAAAAATATTGCCATTCCATAAATCAATTTTCACCGCTGTAGCTTCAAAGCTGTTTAGTACAACTAAATTGTCAATATTCAGCATTAAATAAAATAATGTAACAAGTAAAATGACCTAGTGCTTTTATTTTCTGAGGGCATTTGGAATATAATAGTAAATTGGAATATTGCGAATATTCCTGAAGTGGGGAATAAAATTAGCTAATAAATTCGTAATTAAAAAAAAAAATTCCTAAAAATTACCTGCTCCTATAATAATAATAAAAGTATTTGCTTGTAAAATTTTCTCGGAATTTCTAAAAGGTCTGTTATCTTGCAATTATATGTAAGCTTATATTATACATATACACCGAAGACCCATTGCATTATGACCTCCTACTCAATAACGCGTTGCACTTCCTTTGGCCTTCAAAACAGCTGCAACTTGCCTGGGCATGGATGCCACGAGTTTTTGGTAGATACTGAAGACAGGTTGTACCAAATATTTAAGCACCGGTCACCCAAAGTCGAGATATTTTAAATCTTGTACATGAAAAATTTTCTGTCATTATTTTAGTCTATGCTTGCAAACGCTGACGTACAAACATGTTTTTCAGGCACGCGAGAACAAGCCTTTGTGAGCAGCCTGGCTGCTGCCGGCCTGGCAATAAGTGTGGGCAGAGCCTGTGCAGAGGGTCGCATCAAGACTTGTGGCTGTGGACGTCCCTCTAATGAGCCCCCCACTGCCGACTTTTCGTGGGGTGGATGTGCCGACGACGTGGGATACGGAGTGAAAGCGGCCAAGGCTTTCGCATCGGAGCCCTTCGACAGACGCAAGTTCAGAGCGGACACCGATGTCAGACTGCACAGGCACAACAGTCGAGCAGGATGGAGGGTATGCTGTTCTTTTATTTAAACAAGACACCAAATTATTCGTGGGATTAGCTCTTGCAGTTTCAGGGCTACTGACATATGCAGCCGCATGTGCATGGCCTTGTTGAAATTGATTACGTACGTCACAGAACAAATTTATTACTTGCTCTAATTGCTTTACCAGTCGCGGTGAAGCCGCAAACAGTCACCTCACAAAACAAGTAACACTTTACCATGGGCGCCGGCAGAATATTTCCCAGGGGGGGCAAAGACTACTCAAGGGGGGGGGGGTAAAGACTACTTCAACGTATGGTTACCATGTTGGAAAGAGCAAAAAAGCAGGAGAAAACACTGCATACAAAAATCTGGGGGGGCATTGCCCCCCTTGCCCTATGCTGCCGGCGCCCATGCTCTTTACTTTCCAATAGACGTCGCATATTGTTCACGAGATAAATGCAACCTATGTGACACACATGGATGTCACTACGAAACAGTTACTTTACAGGGTAGTATTAAGGGTGTGTTAGAATGATCTCCAGTCTAAAAAGTACCCTCAAACAAAAATTTTTGATAGTATCATACAGTGAAAGAACAAGAGCATTGTATCGCAAGATGTTTTGATTGATATTAAGTATAATCTCTTTTAGCCAAAAAATCAGCCTTCTCACTACATAGCTTGCCACATCGCAATGATTTCTTATTCATTACAAAACGATTGTGTTCTTTTTTGAAGATGATAACAAACTTGTTATTAAAAACTATTTCATAATTGTGCATCGCTTACCCTCGAGAAAAGTGGCGCACCTCTCAAATTTCATTTTGTATATTACGAGTTATCGCGTAGATCCCCTTAAAACGTTCTCCGACCAAGGCACCCCACTCCTACTGTAGGCAGATGCCTCACGTGTAGGCTTACCAAAACACAAATACATATTTCATTCATGAAGCACACATATTGATATTTTGTCTCAGATTTTCTCCACCGTCTAGCTGCACTGAAAAGATGAATAATGTGCCTTTTCTAAAATTTGGATATTTTTTAAACATTCAGTTGAAGCTTCAAAATGGTCTGGTTTTGCAATCATCAGTCAAATATTTAAAAAATATTGGCAAAAACTGGTGCGCTGGTGCGTACGGGAAAAACGTACCCTGATAGACAGTGCACTAAGACAGTGGAGAAAAAACTGAGAAAAAATATTGCTGCAGAATTACTTTGTTAATTCCCGGGTTCTTGTGCGGCTTTTAACTCTTTTCAAATCCGGTTTTAATCTCGGCTTGAGCGGCTTTTATTTCGTCCAATCCGGTTTCTATTTTCTTCTCCAAATCGGCTTGTCCGGCTTCAATTTTCTTCTCTAAATCGGCTTTTATCTGTTCTTGTCCGGATTTCATCTCATCTTGCGCGGCTTTCACCTCTTCTAATCCGGTTTTTACCTGGTCGTGTGCGGCTTTCATTTCTTCTTTTCCGGCTTCTATCTCTTCTCGTGCGGTTTTTAACTCAGTTTTCATCTCTCTAATTAATTACAACTGCGGTGAATGGCTAGCCGATCGTAATGAACAACTCTTGGTTTCGAGTTACACGTCTTCAAACCGTGCCCGAAGATTTTCCATGTACTTCTCTGGCGATGAAGACGTATCTGGGGGGCCGACCAAACACTAGATCGGAGGGAAAAACGAAGATCTCTTCCGAATAGCATCTGGGAAGGTGTGAAGCCGGTAGTCCTATAGGCAAGCAGGAAGAGGGGGAGTTTCTTGCTCCAGTCCTCTTGATTCCTAGAGACCAGGAGCGAGAGGTTGTTCAAAATAGTGCGATTAAACCTCTCCACCATGCCGTCAGATTGTGGGTGTAAAGGCTTAGTCTGAGTTTTGTCTAATATCAATGGCTGTGCATTCTATGATTGAAATATATTTTTTCCATAGGATAACATGGAAGTTAGAAATCTTGCTTTCTATTGATCAACATGAAAGACGCAAGAGCTGTGCATCAACCTTAACACCATCGTAATTGTTGTAGAAAGAAAAATAAACAAAAAAAGGCATCAGATGTTGGCTTCTGACTCATCGACATGTGTAGTGTTTACGCATCGCAGTCTGTATATTAACAGAATCGGGGGAAAAACAGCAACCCCCTCCTCCGCCACTTAACTTAGCTACAGAGTCACGAATCATTTAGGATCATTTGTCTACAAGCATTATTGTAAATGTCGCTGGCCTTTTCAGCAATCAGATAGCTCCCCTTTTTATCGGCGGGGGCACTGAAATAAGTGCTGCGTTCAGAGAGTAAGTGAGATGGAACGCGTCGACAGGCCTGCTTTCCTCACATTCGCAACGGACCTCGCACTTGCCTGATCGTTCTTCGCTCGTCCTTTATCAGGAGAAGATACACAGACAAAAAACCCGGGCTAGTTGCTTCTATTTCAGAGCATATGCGAGACGTGATGCCGATGACGAGTTTAGGAAAGTTGCACAGCCTCACCATGACAGTTTGAGTTTTGTTTTATTGCAAGCTTACATGAGGGCATCTTCTTTGCGTTATGTATGTACGTAAATCCCATAACTCAAAAACGATTAGCCGCAGAATATTGACATTTGATATTTAGGAATACCATTGTAACATCTAGCTGTGTACCTACCTCCTTTTGTGACAGTCATAGACTGAGTAGTTTGCTGACAGTGTCACCTCCCCCCATAAACTTTCAATACACTAAAGTCTATGGACATCTTCACTACATTAAAAGTCCATGGACAGTCATTATTTTCCCCGTGCCCAAAATCGTGCCTATGTCGCCGAGCTTTGTCAGCGATTTTTGTCAAAATATAGCCAGATTAGTCGCTAAACATAAGCTTCTAAAACTCAACCCAACTTGATGATATCTCTTACATTTGACGAGAAGTAGCTAAGCCTTAATATTATTGAAGTATCGTATCTTAATTTTAAATGAGTTAAGTTTAGATCAAGTGCATCTAAAATGTTTAGTATAATTTAATTGACGTACAAGAAAGACATGCGGTGCTCATATCAGATTTTTTAAAACCTTAGATTTCCCTCCACAATTCGGATCCTCATCAAAAGACGAGGAAGTAAATATTGACACACCTCAGAAACTAATAGCATGCGATTCGAAAGTGCAATTTTTTTTCTTTTTCACTTTTCTTTCTTTTTCTTTTAAGTAAAACAGAAGAATCACTTTTATCGCCATTCATCCGATAGCATTTTTTTTTTTGCAATTTTTCTTGCGCAGTCTTATCAACATAAAAAAAAAGGCGATTTGTTGATTTGTTCTAACTTGTACTTTTCAGAGTTCCCAAGTGCAAACTACTAAATCGGCAGATTTCGATAATACAAATCCATCTTGAAGATAGATTTCAATGTGATGCATCTTTCTCATTGATTTTTTTTTTCTTTCAATCTGTTTTTGAATTTTAAAAATAAGCTTTCTTAATTGACTATCTAATTCTACAAAACATCACGTGCTTAGTAAAATAATTGCATGATACAGAAAACATACATCTCTATAACAATAACAACACACACAAAAAATTCAAATTTAAATAAAATAATAATACTGGAATAAAAACTTCAAAACAATCTTGATGTCTGCTCTTCATTCTAAAGACTAAAAATATGTTTTGTGTCATTTTAGAAGAAATATAAAATTATACATAGACACACACACACAAAAGAAAAGAAAAAGGAAAGAAACTGCGTTTCAACTGATTTCTTCTTTTAAATAATCAGTTCTTCCATCAGCGATACATCAATTCAACATCGACATGTCTAAATTCTTATAATAAATGATCGTGTAGTAATCCTCAAGTCATGAGCTTCTGTAACAAGCTTGAATACACGAACTGAATCGATCACATTCAAACTTATTACCTAAAGAAAATGAAAAAGTTATAAAATTAAAGTAGGAAAAAAAGACTGGGTTAGGTGCAGCAATAACTGAAACTTTACAAGATAATTTATAAGCTTTTATTTCAGAACTTCTATCAAATGGTGCTATCTAGCACCAGATAATTAGCAGATAATTAGCTGAAGTACCCGTCATTGACATGTTAGTATCTCTCTATTTAAAAAAAAAGTAACGGCCGCTGCCGCTGCTGTCAAGAGCTTGTTCGGCTATCTTCTCCTAACCCGTGGGGATTTGAGTTTCGACTAAGGTTTTACACATTTAAAAATACAGCTGAAACAGATGTTCTGATTTTATTACGCGTTAGCTCCTAATTAATATAACTTTTGAATGGCAACATTAAATATCATTGTGTTTCTGAGGAGTGCATATAATTTTTCCAGCGATTATACGCGGAGTCCGCACTCCAGGTGGAGTACAGCTCAGGACCCGTACAACACGGATTCGTATAACAAAATATCTACTGTGGTTTTTTTTTTTTGGGGGGGGGTGCTACTGTACTGTGAAGTTTCAATTTTTATGTACCAATGGATATGCAAGAGCCAAGCAATGTGTAGCTCAGTAACATTCTATCTGATCCAATCTTAGGGGTTTTGTCTGTTGAAATTATGTCTTCTCTACGAATAAGCCTTATTAGGGGCCGAATGCCTCATACGAAAAGCAAGCGTAGCGAGTCTGGGGCACCTGGCCCCTAGTATAATAAAAATTTCCAAAAAGCCTAAATTTTCTTCAGCATTGTAGGAGTACAAATAATGAGAGTAGCATATTGACAAAAGTATAGAAAGCAAAGTTATAACTTTTGTGCAATATTAAAAGATTACAGGTTAGAGAGTAACAAAGTGTTGAGTTAAGATGCAAATAAAATTTTATTTTCAAAATTGACGTTTTATTTTAGTGCAAAGGGCTTTTAACGTCAAGCGATCATTCGTCCCCTGTAACACAAATTTTGTTTGATTACAGATATTTTAATATTATGCCTCCAGAAAACTGTGCACAAAGTTAAAAGAATCTAAAAAGGAAAATAAACATTTTTTAAAAATTCGATGAACTTTAGAAAAATTAAATAGTTAACTACTCTATAATAAAGGGATTCCATAAAAAAATGCAATTTTTGCAAAATGTTAAAATTTATTCAAATAAAAAAAATCGGACATTTACTGTTTTAGTCGTTACTGATCACATTACTAAATTTCATTCTCTTCTCTGAAGCAATTTTTGAGGGATGCGAGAATAAACATTTACACGATTTTTACAAAATCTCAAAATCTATGAAATATTCAATACAATTTTGGCATCTACAGATGATATTAGCTTATCACATGACATAATTTCAAATTTCGTTCTATTCCATTAACTTTTTCAGGAATGTAACAAACATTTTCTCAATTTTCACAAAATTTCACAATCTATTAAAAAGTTTGAAATACTTTGACGTCTATAGTTTAAGTTTTATTTCATTACCTTCAGTGGTTTATATGTGATAGACTAACAAATATTTACACATTCTGAATAAATTTTCGCAAAATCTCAAAATGTATTTTTTTTTTTTTTAAATCGACGGCTAAATGTTTAAGTTGCATACTCTATGTTGCATACTCTATGTCGTACTCTATGTCGTATGCATATACTATGTCGCCAAAATTCATTTCATTCGCTTTAGTCATTCTTACATGATGCGCGGACAAAAATTTATGCATTCAAAAAAGATTTCCGAAAAATCTAAAAAATCTAATAAAACTTTTTAGCTTGAGTCATCACCTATCATATCACCAAATTGCATTTCATTCGCTTTAGTCGTTATTATGTCATGCGCGAACAAATATTTACGCAGTTCGAAACAATTTTCGGAAAATCTTAAAATCTAATCAGAATTTTCAAAAACTGCGATGCCCATGGTTTAAGGTGAGTGACTATCTACCATGTCGCCAAATTTCATTTCATTTGCTTCAGTAATTTTTATGTCACTGCATTAAAAAATAAATGAACATTTTTTATGCTCATTTCTTAGGTGTTGATCACTTGAACCAAAATGTTTTCTTTGTGTCAATTGCTGGTGTCGCCACCATGGCGACATATAAAATGTAGAAAAAATAGAAATTTCCAATATCCTAACTAATATTATAAATGCGAAAGTGAGTTTGTTTGTTTTTTACGCTTTCACGCCTAAACCGCTGAATTGATTATGATGAATTTTGGTAGAGATAGATGGGACCCTGGAGACGGTTACTTAGACTTTTTAGATTTTTAATTACTTTTTAAATTATTAATTAAAAACAGTTTTTACGTTGCCATGCTTGGAGAGTTTCGTCCGAATAAAATGAGTCATGTTTTGGGCTAACAGAAATGCTATTACTTCAACGAAGAATCGCGTGCATTTGAAAAAAAAAAATTATACCAGTTTTACGCCAAATCTATCTATCTATAGTAATAAAAATGAATGTTCTCCAGGCAAATCTACAGCACGCAGAGTTTTGAAAATTTGAGCATATAAGCCCATGACTTCTGTAATGCGGACCTGAAACTCATAATTTTGAAATTTTAATTAATTTTTAACCATTAATCAAAAATCTCTTTTAGGTGCTCATGCTTGGCAAGTTTTTCCTGCACAAAATAATTTATTGCATTTGAAATAAAGTAGAAATTCTATTTGCAGAATCGCGTGCATTTGAAAAATATGAAATGCCATGGAAATTACGTTAGTTTTACGCCAAATTAAAAAAGCATAAGAGAGAAAAGTTCAAATGCGTTTCATAAAGTTCATAAATTTCCAAATCCTACCAATAGTATAAATGTGTACGTTTGTGTGTTTGGATGTTTGTGACTGAATCACACAAAAAGGGGCTGAACGGATTTGGATAAAATTTGAAATGAGGGCAGCTTATATTCTGGATTAACATACAGGCAACTTTTCATGCACATAGCATAAATAATTCTTTTACAAAGACACTCAAAATGATTCTAATACATAACGCTCGTGGCCGTGGTAGCCCAGTGGTTAAGGCGTTGGACTCGTAACCGGAAGGTTGCGAGTTCGATACCGGCATACCACCGTGTACATGCGGTGTACGTGCGCGTTCAATCCGTGGTTCCGAAAGTCCTCTCGGCGGTCGCTAGCAGTTTCCGAGGGGTGGCAGTATTCAGAAGTCCCCCACCTTCTGATGAGGTTCCAAATTTGGTGGGAAATTCCGGGAAGGATGTATATGTAGCTCTAAGCGACACATTCAGTGACGCGAGCTGTCCTCTCCTGGCAAATAAATAAATACATAACGCTCTATGGGCATTTTGTAGCTGCTGAACCGATTCTAGAACTTTTTTCACTGATTGAAAGTTACACTATTCCTGGTTATTACTGTTTGTGGATTAAGGCCAATTGACTGCACTAGGGTCTTAGGCCTATGTGTGGAATGCCTTCTGTGGTGGACTTTCTAAGGGATCCTAGCCTGCATTTACGCGAGGTTTCGGGGAAAACTCCGAGCGGCTAGGTAGACAGGCGCGACTGGGATTTGAACCTGGCACCTCCCGCCTTTCAGTTTCGAGAGCAGAACCTCTCAGCCACGTGGGTCCCTGAGTATTATAGGCTACCTTTTATGCATATATCACATATAGTTCTTTTGCAGGGATACTCATAAGAACTACAATACGCTCAATGAGTATCTCTGTAACTACTGAACTAATTCCAGCTTTTTTTCACTGCTAGAAAGCTGCACTTTCCCTGAGTATTATAGGCTAAAATTCATGCATGCAGCATAAATAGTTCTTTTACAAGAACACTCAAAATAATTCTATACATTACGCTCTATGGGTATCGCTAACTACAGAAACGATTCTAAAACTTTTTCGCTAATAGAAAGCTGCACTATTCCTGATTGACATAGACTAAAATTCATGGAAATAATGCATGAATATTTCTTTCACAAGAACACTCAAAATAGTTCGCAAATATTGTCGTAACTGTCTATTCGGCAAATGCGTAAAAAAAATCTAAATTTAGTAACTCTGCATACTCTCTAATTTAAATGAAGTATACTACCATTTATTATGATACATTTAAAATGAGTAAAACATAAATAATATTTAAATACAATCACTTTCGTCGATAGTGCAAACATATTTGTTATTCACACATGGCTTCATTTCTTTCTGGACCTAACTGTAAAGCCGACGCGGACGAAGTTGCGGGTCGCATAGCTAGTTCTATAATAAATTATACCTTGCATGAATTTTCAGTTTCTTTCAAGTTTTGAAAACAAAAATTTTGTTTCAGGATGGTTTTAGTATAATCAGCAGTTACTAGTCGATGCTTATTATTGCTCTTAAAGTGTCAATTACTGGTTCATCTACCCTGCATCGCCAAATTTGGCGCAAAAATGTTGTTTTACTGGAAAGTGTTTTATAATCGATGCTTTTGGCATGATTCACCTTTCTTATTTAAATTCACTTTATTTATAACTTAGATTCACACAAAAGGGTCTGTAAAATCTTGAACATATTTCGAAAGGTAGGTCTCAAGTTTTTCAGATATCGAAGAATGAAAGTAATATCCAAATTGGCAGGGAAGTTTTTAAGCTGGAAAATTGAAAGGAAGGGCAAACTGAATCGGAAGTAATCAAGTTTTTACTGTGGTAGATTAAAAGGAACGGCAAAATTATATTTTCTCCAGATGACGCCCTTCTCTTGAAAGATCATACACTTCCAGTTTGTTTGAATTTCTTACACCATTAACCCTTTAACGCGCAGTATTCCCGCTCTGGAAACACCCAACTCTGACGTTTTGACTGTTGCCAGTCAAAGAATAAATTTGATTTCTATAAAAATAGTTGCGGGTGACATAGCACCACGAGAATCCTTTACCTTTTAGCATGTCATTTCCCGTAAAAAAATTGTCAAGGTTATTTTTAACAGCACTGACATCTGCTGAAAAATGGAAGAATGCGAGAGCAGCTGGATAGATTGCCCAATGCTGAAAAAACGGTAGCCATTGCCATCGCTCGACTTAACTCTACCAGCAAGATGGCGGACGATCGAAACGTTCATCGCGTGCCACATATTAGAGACCCTTTTTTGACGACAGCTGGCTGTGCCCGCGCACAGCCAGCTGAAAAAGGGTCAAAAAAGGGTCTCTAGATCTGTGGCACGCGATGAACGTTTCGATCATCCGCCATCTTGCTGGTAGTTAAGTCGAGCGATGGCAACGGCTGCCGTTTTTTCAGCATTGGGAAAGGGTTGCGCCTCAAAATGTTAAGGTATGGATCTTTTGATAAGGGGCTGCTTTTCCGAACTTCGAATTGGGAGAAACTTTGAGATCATTTAAAACCATAAGGTGTACTGGGCTTGGAGAGTTATGAAAAAAAAAGACTATTGCCCCTTTAATTTGATGTTCCTTTCACACTTCTATCTTTCTATCTTAAAAAGTTGAGAATTTAGGGCTTTTTAGTAGACTTTATAAGCACTTACGATACTTTTTAGTACAGACTTTATATGTGTTCTTTGAATAAGCACTTATTTTTGTTAAATGTGTAGAACGATGATCTTATAAAAGGCATGCCTGTACTGTCGGTCAATTTAGGGAAAAAAGAAGGAAAGACAGAAGGAAAAAATAATTACAAACGTGGGTTACAGATTATGTCTTATTTCATCTTTGTAAGCAGCAATAGAATTAGCATAAATAATATATTAAAAAATACAATTGGCTAGCTTCATAATACATTCAAATTAATGGTTAGAAAGAAAATAATCCGCTTGAAGATGCCGAAAAAAAAAAAAAAAAAAAAAAAAAAAAAAAGAGAGAGAGAAATCTCTAAATACACGTATATAGCTGTATGTGAATCTGCTGAACAATTTATTATGTATTCTTCTAGCTATCAGTTCAACTTGCAACAGCTATAAATCAACTGAACAGTCAGTTCATATAATAAATTATCGGACAATTAATCCCTTAGTCATGATCTTCAGTAACAAGTTAGAAATATATTAATTGAGAAATTATTCAAATGACTACTTCTGTTCCAATTTTGCCTTGAGAATACAAATGACAAATTACATTGCAATTATTCCAACAGTTGACCATGGACAGGACTTCATTAAAATAGTGTTAAAAATTATAGGGGTTTTGTGGTGAAGCGAAAAGTATTACTGGTGGCCAAACAAAAAATTTCAATATTTGCGGAAAGTTGAAACGGATTTCCGTAGGGCGAAAACTTTTTATTCTAACTATGACAAGTCTAGCAATTAAATATTCAAATCATACCTTAGAAGGTACGAGGTATTATAAGGCAGAAAACGATGTGTGCCAAGGGATTAGTAAAATCGTGAAGACTCAATTAGTTGTTCCATTTTTTTTGACAAGTAATTAGCATATAAATGTGATAATTACTTGCCCATTGTAAAATAAATAAAAGAAAAAAAAGAAGAAAAGTAAAATGTAATATGCATTTTTTTTCTTGTTATTTATAGATTCGTTAATCGCTATCGAAAAACGATAAAATTAACTTTTAACGAATGTAAAAATTTTAGACACTTCACAAACGACAGTTTACACATTTTACAAAACTAATTACCGAAGAAATGCAAAACTGGATAATATATACAGTGTGTTCCAAAAACATTGATCACGACGCGACTTTTATTTCTTAAATATTGACCATAGAGATGTATAATAAATTGCAAAGTTACGTAGAAAAAAGAAATAGAATTTTTTAAATCAATTAAAATGCTCAAGGGATTAAATTTAAATGCGTAGACAATTTAATTTTTTAGACTGTCCCCGTTCGAAAAAAAAAAAAAAAAAATACGAATTAGTAAAATGTGCCCCATTCGGTTACGTATAAATTTCATCTTTTCATCTTAAAAAGTCTCAGATATATCTTTAAACAAAGTTGGTCAGGGGCTATTCATGACTTTACATTTAAAGATTTATAGATAGAGTGTAAATAATTATTTTCTTTTCTAATTTCTGTACGTCCTCTGAAACTCACAATCTGGCGTTATTTTTTTCCCTTCACGTATCTTTGAATAGTGTATTTGTCAGAATATATATTTATTTGCATATCTATGACACTTTTTAAGATAAAATGCTCAAATTTTGTACATCATCTCAGTCTATAAGGCACATTTTACTAATTGCGAATTTTTTCTTCGCGTATGTGTATAGTATGCAAGTCTACACTGTTAGATAAAACGCCATGGAATTAATCACAACATTTTAAAAAGAAAGGTATACTGGGAAAAGATTAATTAAATAAAAATTTCACCTATTCATCGATTTTTTGTAATTATTAACTTTAAACGTATCTACCTGTAGCATTAAAGCTAAAACCAAAATTCAGATTGAAATCGGTACGTTTGAAAAAGTGCGACTCTAGAACATTATTATTTATCGCTTATTATTATTTGTTTTTAAAAAGAAATTTTTCAGAAAACTCAAAACAAATTCAAAATACGATAAAAATGTTATTATTTTTAAAACTATTAGAAGTGTTACTTTAAATTTAAATTACGTTCTGTAGCTCCATTAACGCGCCGATCCAAATCCCGGATATAAAAGGAAGGTTTTTTTTAATGTTGACTAATTAAACTATTACTAATCAATTAAACTATTACTAATAGTTAATAAATTAGTAATAAACTATATTACTATTACTAATAGTAATAGTTTAATAATTACTATAATCACACTACTCAACAGCCATTTTGTCTCTGGGATATGATACATCAATTAGTATGTATTTTGGTGTGTAGAATCCGAATCTACCTTTCAAAATGCTCTAGCACGTAAGATTTTTGAGTTTTTAAGGATTTTTATTTATTTTTTCGTGATTTCACTACTTTCCGTTCTTTTATTTTAATGTTTAATTTTTTTTTTCTAAAGTTTGGTACCGAGTGCTATAAGATCAACAAATTGTCACTTAATGTCAGATGTTACACAGGCAAGTGTTATTCATTAGATGGACAGATAATCCAGTAGGTCGAAATAAACATTATGACCAAGTGAATGTTGAAACATGCATGGTGCAATTACTATCGTTTTTATCTCATCGTAAGAATGTATTGAGAGATTTTCCTAATAAGTGAGTTAACTATTGAGAGGTAATTTTATTTTAAAATTGATTTATACATATATTTAAAACATACATTTACTAAAAATAACAACTAGTAAACATAGTTGTTGTCTTAACCGGGGCCTTCGCTATTTGTAACGGGCCTGCGCGTGTATTTCGATGAGTCATCCAAAGAGGCCTACGGATGCTCGCGTCTTCACATATACATCAAGCATTTTTTAAGCTTTCCAAGGCTTTGAAGCGTTATTTAATGTAGCTTTATGCCATAATTGTGCTACTAATTTTATCAGTTTCTTTACTATGATACATGTGGACATTAAAGCAAGTAGATGTGTTAATTTGAAGGGAAAACAAAGCAGTGCTTACTCTCATGATTCATTATTTTGGCTTGATTTTTAATATACATTACACAAATTAAGCTGATTTTTATTATACATTAAGGCAAACATATTCATAAATGATAAACAGTTTATTTATACAGATATTTTTATGACTTTCTTTATACTGAATATTTAAGTTTCACATTTCAAAAGCAGTTACAACCATAACCACTTTTTAAATAAAATTAACTAACAGTTATTAAATTTGCGTTCATTAAATTTTGGCCAGGTAATATATTAACAGAATATATGACGAGGTGCTGGAATAGAAATGAAGATATTTGATATTTACAATTCGCATATACATCATTTAAGTACTACTACAATATTTAATTTTTAATCTTTTGTAAGACGTGGATATTTGGCGAATGTTTACTATAGTTAGAAGTACAACCTGGTGTACTGCATTCCTTTGGCAACTAACTTAAAAATAATGTAAATTAACTTAACGATAAACATTTAGAATAAATTACTCAATAAAATGTGTCCCATAAATAGTAGTACGAACTTTAAGGGAAGATGAAAGAAATCAAAAGGATTAAGAATCACGTAACATAGCACGGCCAAACACGTTGTTTTCATGCTCAGCTTATGTATTGAAAATTTTACCATTCCCGATATTAAAAGGATTTATAATTTTCGTTTATAATTCCATATTTTTTTTTCTTCCAAGAAAAAGTATTACATTTTAGAAAACCATAGTAGGAAATACCACGAATATTCTAATATCTTTTTTTTTAAGCGATTATTAACTGGTGCTTGAAGACAATGTTTTCGTCCTTGCATTGCTGTATACAGTGAAACTTCTATGAGCGACCACTTCTATTTAGTGACCCCCTACTGCAACGACACATTTTTTAAGGCACCTATTTCTTACCCTATCTAGTTAATGTTAAAAGAGCCTCTAGAAGACACCACAGAACCCTCTATAAGTGACCGGTCCCAGTTCCCAGTCCGTAAATTTTCTTGTATTTTACCGGAAGTAAAGTAAATAAAAACCACATTCTAAACCAGTCGCTCTACTGCAAATCGACAGCAGTGCAAGTACAGGTACACATTACGTACAAATCTTGTACGTTAGAGAAGAGACATGTCTAAGAAACGAGTGATTTTACTACTGGAAGCGCACTGATGTGATCGAATCACACGAAAAAAGAAATTTGGAGGTTACTTTTGGTTGTAGGAAAAATTAAAAAGCAAATAGATTTTATTATGACAAATTGAGAATGCATGAAGATATCGGAATAAATGCTCTTTTGGCAAATGTAAAAAAAAAAATATACACGTATCTATATATATGCAGCAGAGAGTGAAGTACACTCGAAGCGAGAATAAAG
Source organism: Cheiracanthium punctorium (assembly GCA_038373885.1). NCBI lineage: Eukaryota > Metazoa > Arthropoda > Arachnida > Araneae > Cheiracanthiidae > Cheiracanthium > Cheiracanthium punctorium. The sequence goes on from JAWZYV010014794.1 coordinate 798,404, forward strand.
AATGAAACAATCTGAAATTCCTAAATATTTGATCAAAATTTAAAATTTGTTTACATAATTACTCATGCAATTTATTATGAAACTACATAAATAACAAAACAAACAATATATTTTAGCACTTTGAATACAAAGTGAGATAAACCAACAGCTCAAGGACTCGAAAAATTTCAGGGTACCTCTTCAAAAGCTGCACTAAACACTGTAGCAAACCAAAAATAAACGCTTTCTTATTTAATTATTCTTTATTATAGCAATTCCAAGTATTATATAAAAGTTATTCTTTTGTCGCTATCTCAATCGAACTTTGGAATTGAACATAATGAACTCTTGTACAAAATATTAATTGCATTTGAAGTTTCTACGTATACATATACAAAATTAATAATTTATAATTTACTGTATTTCTGCATTGAAAGCTGGCTACACATGTCTAAATCATACAATCAATGCACATATCTAACTGATAAATAACATTTTCGACTGAAAAATTAAATAGACAACATCGTCTAACTACTAGTATTACAAAGACACGCTTATTTACTGTATAATAAACTACTCAAGTAGTACGATTTCACATGAATATTAATTCACTAAATTTGATTTACATACCTATTTTTAGAACTTCTAAATAAATTATACACTTCCTTTACATTCAGAGCAAAATGTTCGAATTTTATGATAAATTACCATAAAAAAAATGGCTCAATCTTCACAAAATGATTATCTACATCTAAAGTTCTTTAGTACGACAAAACTACAAAAAAAAATGTTTTAAAATAATATAATATTTATAATACTTATAATAATAAAATAGAACAGTGCTAATCGCAAAAACAGGCCTCAATGATAAACTCAATTTTCGTGCTGGCATCGAACCAGCAGGCCCGGTTTCTAATAGCGACGGCCCCGTCTTAACCACCCCGACAACTTTTCTTATGTCTGTGAGAAATTCACCCCAATAGCTCCAAAAAACAATTACTGATTTGATTAAGAAGGCCTATAAATTATATTTTGATGGTCCTCTTGGTGATCAAAATAAAACTTTTGCGCCTCGTATTCGTGCATAACATGTACTATTACTATAACCGAGTGGCTGAAAGGAAAATGCCAAGCTATGCAATTCTCAATTCCTATGGTGTGGAGTTAGCCAAAGGATCATTTTCCAGCTTATAACTTCTCTCTCACAAATATTGCAGGGCATTCTCTATCCTAAACTAGACCTAAAATAAAGTATAAAATGTACAGTGCATTTGTCGAAATGACATAATGATAGGTTGCTTGTTCCTGCCTGTAATCTGCAAAACATAGAATCGGAAACAATGTCAAGTGAATCTGAAGAAGCTGATCAAGAACCTGTAGAAAATATTCCCCTTATTCTCAAGATTTTTCGCCTCAGCCCTTTAATCAAAAGGAGTTGAACAATTTGGTTTGCGATCTAAAACTTTCAAAACAGCAAGCTGAACTTTTGGGGTAGAGACTGCGACAATGAAACCTTCTAGCTCCAGGTACAAAAATTTCCTGTTTCAGATCAAAAGGTACTTCATTCGCCCAATACTTCGACATGCAGAATTCAATATGTGTATATCGAGATGTCAATGGTCTGCTGATGCAGCTAGGTGTACAACATAACCATTAGGAATAGTCACTCTTTATTGATTCTAGGAAAACTAGATTGGAAGCAGTACTATTGCATAATGGCAATACTTTTCCATCTGTGCCTTTGGCTCATGCAGTAGACGTGAAAGAAACTTGTGAAACTTTGGCCACTATACAGTAAAGTGGCTTAAAAGGAAATCACATGTAACTGTTAAGGAAAATGTGAAAAATACTCCACTGGTTGAGCCCAATAAAATCATTTTGCCTCCAATTCATGTCAAGTTGGGTTTTATCAAGAACTTTGTTAAAGCTCTGGATAAATGAGGTAAGGTCTCCAATCATTTGAAAGAAAAGTTTCTCAAACTGAGTGAAGCAAAGTTAAAGAAGTATATTTATTGGACCACAAAAAGAAAAATTGTTCAGCGATCCATCGTTTGATATCAGACTGACAAATATCGAGTTAGCGGCTTGGACCTCATTCAAACCAAGTGAAGGGCATTTTGGACAGGAAAAAAGATGATATCTATGTTCTCATGTGTATATATGTATAAAATAATATTGAATTATTAAGTTCTTAATATGAATTTCTTGTTAGTTTCAATTCTATCAAGTTTTGCCGGTATTGCTTCTGATTTTCCTGTGCCTCTTGGAAATGTGACATGATAGACATAAATTGGTTTTACCAGTGAATTCAGCACCCCAAAATTAAGTAAATCCACCCATTTACAAACCAGAGGCAGAAAAGAAGTTTAAATTTGTTGACTAGTGTTATTAAACTATTACAAATACATGTTAAGGGAATGAGAATCTCGGCTGATGGACAGAGAAGTTACCCAATTCCCTGCCCACACTGCCCTGATTTTCAACTGTCTCCTCAACACACCTTCAGCTGCCCTGCAATTCAGGCCAGGCTCCTCAAGATCGGCCTGGAAGATCCGAACGATTTGATTTTTTCGGACAAAGCTGTGGAGGTCGCCGAGGCTGTCTTCGACAGCTTCGGAGTGATCTGAGGCTTCCCGTTGCACAACATGGACACGACAACAACAACAACAGCAATATTCTGTAAAAAATTTCGAATTTTCGGGGATATTCCACTCCCCTTTGATTACTGTAGTTCCATCGAAAGAGAAATACCTTTGAAATCAAAATTTGTATCATGGAAACGCAGAGGGGGGGGGGGCAATGAAGCGATCGTCCTTTCCCTGAGCACACTTGATCCTAAAAAATGTGCCGAATTTCGTTTCAAGTAGGTTTTACTGTATAAGGAATATTTGCTAATGCTCTTTACAGGATAACAAGAATACGCAAACAAAAAAACTAGTGTTAAAAGTTAAAATTAATTAAAAACTTTGTAAAGTAACACATAAAAGAAGATACGTATCTTTTATGCGTGTATCTTCTTACATGTGTTATTTTCATATTTTAATTAATTTTACTTTTCAGGACGCTTCACGAGCATAACGATAAAATTTTAGGAGTTTTCAACACTTCTTCAGGAGCGATGCGCTTTTCCTTAAAAATCACAAAATGTAAGATAAACGTAAATTTGCGTGCGTAAGGATCGAAGGTTTTGTTTGTTTCTTTACCAATCTACAGACACGCTTATTTCACATTCGCGTAGGGAGGAAAAAAAGTAAGCTATTTTTAAAAATCAGAAAATCAATCCATTTTCTTTATTTTTAGTGATTTTTGGACACTTTTTTAACTCTAAAAAGAAACGTGTCCTACACCACTGGACTAATCACTTGAAAGTTCAGCACAAATATGCAGATTATTATTATTATTATTAACTATACTAAAACTAAACTTTTCTGAAAATATGCCTGTTCCACGATTTTACGATACTTTTTAACTCAGAAACCTTGTTTGACACCGTCAAATTAAAAAGTTTGAAGAAAAATAGTGAATTAAACTATTTTATATACTAGAAGTCAAATCCTGTGTGGAGGCAATTACATCGGGAGCTAGAAAAAACATTTGACAAAAATATGTCTACAATCAATATATTTAATCTTTGTACACTTAAAATAAATAATTTCACATTTTTTATCAGATACCGAAATCGGAATTGCATTTTCTTCTAAAAAAGCGCGAAAACTATTCGCATTTGTAAGATTTTGTTTCGCTAATAACATTCCCGCTTATATCAATGTTTCATGCAGATGAAATCATTTTATTTGTGAAAACAAGAATTGGGTAATGTAGAAAAACTATTTTAAACGAATTGCAATCGCAATTTTCCCTTCAAAGTCTGTTAACCGTGACTTTAGTATGACGTAATTGTCACTTTCGACACCTAATTTCGTCACTGAAATGATTAACTTTTTTTACTCTCGGAAATAAAAAAGAGCTAAAAATAGCGAAAAATCACTTAAAATTGGGGAACGGGTGGATTTTTAAATTTTTAAAGTAGTCCAGATTAGTTTCTTTATTTTTATACATAATTATGAAACATTTCAAGCGGATCGTACAAACGGTGTAGATTTTATTAGGTTTTCTGATTAACTTTTGGAATAATGGTGGTGAAAGTTTTATCCTAGATTGGTTCAACCGGAATCGTTACAGAGTCAGGGAATCAGCGAGTCAGGGATCAGCATAACAATATAGTAGGACATATAGCTTTTTTTAAAACCTATATGAATTGTGAAAATAAACCGTATTTTTGTGTCTGTGCTTTAACTAGCTAATCTTATATAATAAAATCCGAGAGTAAACATTGTATGTAGCTATGTATGTATAGGTAGGTAAGTAAGTTTGTGACCACCGATCTTCTTGCGCGCGTCTCTCGATCGCATTGGCGCCGAGACGGTGGGTCGCAGACCTACCGAATTTTGCATACGGCTTCACCAGGACAGATCCTAACATGCCTCGTAGCGATTTTTTCGAAATTCGAATTAGAAAATGTTTTATTTTATGTTTTGTCCGATTTTTAGCGATTTTTTCGAAATTCGAATTAGAAAATGTTTTATTTTATGTTTTGTCCGATTTTTAGCGATTTTTCTCGCTTAATACGTAATAACGCCGGTAATTACACTCGCAAGAAAACGAAATTTACATCATCGGATAGAAGAGAAATTTTCTTTTAAAAATTGTTTGTTCGGACTGTGTAACATAATTTTCAGATTTTTGGGAATTTTTCATATAAAATTAAATTTGACGCTGACTTTCGTAAAATATTTTTAAAATTGATGCATCTTGAATTCTATCCGTCATAACTTTTTTATATTTTGTCAAATGACGGAGCATACATTTCGCCCTCTTTTAAAAGAAAAACCAGAGGAAAATATAAATTAGGAGATTTTTTACGAATTTTTAAGTAAAGAATTATTTTCATTTCAATAGCAGCAGCTTAAAATTTTCGGTATGATATCTTGCGTTTTGGTTGTCTTGGAGACAGTAACAATTATTAAAATTGCCAGTTGAAAAAAAAATTACTTTAAAATAACTGAGTTTTCGCATGTGAAAAGTGCGCGATTTTGATGTCATAAGCTAAAAATCTCTTTCGAAACTCAATCAGAATAACGGACTCACAAGCAAAACATACGCCACGAATGAAATAATTCTATATTTTACTTTACGTTGCCAGATAAATAATTGAATGGTGTTTTTTCACCAGTGAATTATCCAGCATTATTTTCGATTGAGATTTTAAACGGGTCACGTTTTCGAATAGCAGGAAATATATTGCGGAATTAAACAGGGCCTGAGTATGACCAACAGGGGGCCCCGGGCATTGATGAATTTTTGGGACCCCCATGTATGAAATTTGTTTTATTTTTCATAAATTTTTTTGTAAAAAAAGAACAACATTTGAAATTGGGGGCAATTTCGAGCCGGAGGCCCCTGGGCAAAGTCCCGATTTGCCCATGATATAATAGGGCCCTGGTGCTAAATACACCAATCTGACAAGAATTATGCGTAAGAATTTATGGAGAGCTGATTTAGTGGCAACCATAAACTGAAATGATTATCGTTTATGCTGATGCGTAAATTGCAAAGAATCACCAAAGAGTAAAAGCCTACATTCGTGGCAAATATCTAAACCGTTTCTTTAAATTAAGCATTAACGGTTGCAAAACGAAAATATATTGTATCGGTATCAGTAAATATAGTATAAGTAATAGTAAGTAGATATGCTAAGGCAATATTGATCAAAGCACAATATACCGCATTAATAAATATTTCGTGAAACTAAGCCTTCTATTCATTCTTCAACAACCGTCTTACATCACAGCTAACAAAATAGTAAGTAAGTCTACGTCGCGTTAATATACCCCGCGGTAGTTTCAACAAAAAAGACTGTAACAGAACTTTCTTTTTTCTTGGAGATTCTGTTTTCTCACAAGAGTTATGATCACATTTTTTAGGAAAATGTTCTCTTCTTGCCTTGCGAAGAGCGGGTAAACAACTATTTAATTATAAAATAAAACGGTTCTCCACGTCATGTATCTAAGGTATTAATGGCATAACTTAAATCTAAAAAAGAGTATGATGCAGAAATGAGACATTTTGAATATTAGGAATTTTCACTGCGAACCGTCACGCTTTACTTTTCTAATTGCGAAGGACGCCGACATAGTTTTTTGCGTCATAATATTAACAATGGTCTCAGGTCAGTACTTATACTAACTTTACAAATAACTAATGAGTAACTTTACGCCAAGAGTCAAATCATTTTGCTTATTTTTGGATCCCAAATCGCTGGAATCAATTCGAACTATACATGTAAGAAAAAGTTTCGTTCCCTACTGTGTGGAGAACGGGTACGCAGCTAGTATTAATAATAATAATTGAGGATTTGCTTGAAACGGAAAAAAATATACTATCAATTTCTAGAAGAGTAAACTATGTTGTATTTTAAAGTTCAGTTAAAGTTATATTCTGAAAAATTAAAGTCTATTAATTGCACGTTCATTTAAAAATGTTTATTTTTAAAAAATTAAAGAATTTTTATCTTTTTAATTAACAATTCTCTCTCTGTCTCTCTCTTTTCTTTTCTTTTCTTTTTTTTTTTTTTTTTTTTTTTTTTGTCCTTGCACATTTATTAACTGCATTATACAAATCTGTTCATTTTATTTCTTAGTACAACATCCTATAATGTTATTATTATTACTATTATTATTAACTGATACTGAGAATAACAAGTTTTGTTACATAAGACTGCACTTTAAAAGAATTCAGAAATTTGAGATTCCAGATTGAATCAAAAGCAAACCATTTCACTATAAAACTGGTTTCATATTGAAACTAAACCAATTTAATTATGATCAAATTAGACTATAGAATACTCTGTGATCACACTTTACTCCATTAGATGTTTCTCACGGTTTTTTGCTAAACCGTGATGTATGTTGAGAAAACTAAAAATCTCGTTTAATAACGTATAGTTAGATCGAATTTCAAAAGTCTGGCGTGCGGAGATGTGTATATATTTATTTCCCACTAACCAGGATATGCTGAAAGAATGAAGGACAAAATATAATTAGATGCTGACCATAAGTCGTGATCAGCTAACACCATAATTTAACATTACGTGATTCGATAGAAGAATCAAAGTCAGAGGGACGAACTGGGAAAGAATCAAACATAAACAAGGAACAAATTGATCAATCAGTATTGCGTTCTAATTTATCGCTCATAAGAAAAAATATTTAAAAAAATTAGCAACTAACACTTAGAAAAAAGGCAACCTGTTGAGTCGAGATCGTTAGTTTCGTAAATAAAGTCTTATTATCTTGAATGTAGATTATAAAGTTACAATAGAATTAGCAAAAAGGGGAAAAAAAGAAAAGAAAAGAAAGGTCAAGATTACTGATTGGAACAAACTACAACCCGAAGTTCTTCCTTTTGATTAAGGGGGGAAAAGTTTGTTAATGCGATAGCAGTTTTTTCTTAGTGCAAAAACGCCATTCAAATTTTTAGCAAATAGTTCACAGATCTAACAGAGGATGAAAAGATATCTTACAAAATCTGTGTTTCAGTTTTCTTTTCTTTTACTTTTATTTTTTGACTTCTTTTTTTTATTTAAGAACATATGTTAAAAACATCAAAAGATTCACTGTTTTTAATGCGCGTATGCTTTCCGAGAATAAATGAACATACTAATACAGAGGGTGTTTACACATTTTTAAAACGATTTCGATAAAGAATTAAAAAAAAGTAAACGTTTCAGAATAAAACTTTTTGGCAAAGCTTATTATTTGAAATAAGAAATATCGTCTGCTACTTTTAAATTTATTCTTCTTTCAAAATGTCATATGTAAACAAGCTGTGGATTGATGGATATGTTTTTGCGCTTTCCGAAGAGAAATATTCTTATTCCATATTTCAAAAAATGTTGTGAAATGCATGGTATTAAAATTTCTAAGTACAGAATAAGCAACATTATTAATCGGCAAGGTAAAAACCGTCAATCATTATTTCTACATGGAAAGAAGACTCCAAACGAATATCCGAAAAATGTACGTACTGTTTCAAATGTTTCTAAAGTGAAATCGCTGGTAACAAGAGAAAATCCGTCAACACAGAGATCAATTCCAAAGTCTTAAGATACATCTGTAGCAACAATAAATAAACTATTAAACCAAGATTTATAACTTAAAAAAGCTAAAAAACATAATATTCACCAGCTTTTGCAGGGACATGTGGCTCAACGCAAACTTCGAAACGTCATACTTCGAAAACTACCACTGCAATCCTTGAAAAAAATGAAGACTGATACAGGTATTGCATATATTCCTTTTCAACATATTCCTGCGAAGTCCCCTGACGTTTCACCTATGGACTATTGTGCCTTTGGTCTGTTAAAAAGAGCTCTTTCTAAACGCAAACCCACAGGCCCGTAGCTAGAGTTAGTTTAATGGGTGGGCCCGAAAATACCCAGGGTGGGCACGATTTTTGGATGTGCAAACTAAAACAAAACAAAACTATTTAACCGCTAAAACAATATTGCCAAATCTTTATATTTAATTATCAAGACAGCCTAAGGAAATACACTCTAAGGAAAGTAAACAGCAAATATTTAAAAAAAAAAAAAAAAAAAAAAAAAACACGGAACAGATTAAATGTGGGAATTAAAAGTGTCTTGAAAATAAACAAACTTTGTAATTACTCACAGGGCCTTTTAAAAAGGTATAAGCATTTCGGAAGCAACAAAAGAGGGCTTTCTTCATCAGAGCCTAATAAAATCCCCCGGCACCGTCCGGCAAACAGCAAAGCACAAAAACACAAAATAATTTTTTTATTTTTATTTCATTTTATTTATTTATTTATTTATTTTGCATTTTCGTGCTTTGCTGTCCGTTGGATGGTACACATTTAGGTACTAATGAAGAAAGCACTTTTGCTGCTTTTGAAAGGCGTATACCTTTTTAAAAGGTGGTATGAGTAATAACAAAGTTTATTTATATATTTTATTATAGTATTTTTGAGTGTTTTTTCTTTCAATAGACTCAATCGACGTCTCAATAAAGCTGTAGACGTCGATTCTTTGCATTATAGAACCGCTTTAAAACAAGCTCCATTGGAATGCTGTTCATGAGTTTATGTTCAAACGCAAGAAGGATTAGGTAAGCTTTCTTCTCGTGCAACATGGATGAACGAAATGGAGTTAAGATTCTTGAAAGAGTGCTAAATGACGCCTAACAGGTTGTTGTAGATGCTCCTATTGACAAGGCAGAAGCAATAAGGCAATAAATAGAAGGAAATGCATCTCTGTAATTGAACATAAATGCTGTCATTTCATGCAATGTGGCTGAGAGTTTCAACTCTGATATTTTCTTTTGCAAGAAAGTTCGTGCCGTTGCTATTTCAGCAGTTGCGCCATCCAAATCGATATAGCATAAATTTGCCAGACACCTGAGGTGCTGCATGTCGAACGAATTGCTGGTCATGGACGTCAGAACTTTCATACTCTTTAACAGTTGTATCTTCTCTGGGCGGAAGCATAAATTCCACTCTGCTATTGTTCGGTCAAAGGCATCATGGTGCATTCTTAGTAGTTCTTGTTGCAGCGTTTCCTTGGATTCCTGGGAGCACGGGCGTAATCCTACAGGGACGTACCCAGGAAAAAATTTCGGGGAGGGTCCAAAAATTTCGGAGTGGGTCCAAATGGTGGAAAAGGGAGAATTTTCCACAAAAAGACTTCATCATTATTATTTTGCTAACAAAAATTGAAAGTTCGGGAGGGATCCGGACCTCCTGGACCACCCCCCTGGGTACGTCCTTGCTCCTACAGTCTCTGTCATGATGAAATCTGTGAAATGGATTCGATCCACGCATCTACGTTTTGGAGCAGGAATCTCTTCAGCGTGCCCAGAAGATAGCATTGATAGCCGATTTGTATAAGGTGTCAAATTGTTCAACATTTCGATGCTTTTTAATTTCTTCTATAACGCTGGCAACCTTGAATCATCGCTTGTAGCAGGTCCATAGCTTTAGACTGCAGTGCATTATTGGCTGGATCTAACAGGGATAGAAGGGAATGCCAAAGAGTTCCAAGAAACACAAACCGGGAAGTTTTAATTTGGAAAAGCAGCCCAGTAGCCAGTGGCAGCCCGTGGTCAAAACTGTTAGTGCACCCGGAAGCATATGAGCCCCCCCCCCTTTCCTCCGGACAGGATTGGAAAATCTTTTGTTACTGAATTCGAAAGCTGGCGGATTAAGCCCTCACCGAGGGAAAAAAAAAAGAAATTACATAAAAAATGTAAAAGATCCTATTTTACTTCCATAAAATGGACATAAATATCAAACAGCCGCTCTTATCCTCAAAATTGCATTAATCCGTGTCTGATTCGAAGTTTCCTTAGAATTTTCTTTTGTAACGATAACTTGAGAAGAAAAAAAAAAAAGAAAACTTACTTATTTTTTATAAGTCAAATCAATCCTCCTTTCTTTTAAACATGCGAATCGGTCAGTGATGTCCCCATAAAAAGGTGTTGTTTTAATTCAGATATCAATAATTTTAAAAGCTCTTTAAAATTTCCCATGTTTAAAGAATTTTCTCGCTCGCCATGTCTAAATGCCAGTTCTTGCTTACTTAAAAACAATATTGCTTTGATGGGTAATTGTCCATTCATAAGCGTCTATTCAGGCTTACCTTCTTGTTAAATTCAGCAATATAAAGTCCAGAGTTTTCCAAACATATATTCTCCTTACCCCCTCCCTCACTTCTCGTCCGAGCGAATCAGTTAGTCGAGTTCTCAAGTTCAGCCGCCGTTAGAAAATCTTCCATCGGCTGTATGCAGCTGCATACTCCTTATGCCGGAGAGGCTGCTGACGTAGTCGTTGTCATGGCAACGGTGCTGCCAATTTTCTTTTCAGCGCTCTGGTCTGAACCAAAGATTTTCCCAATTGAATTGCGGGAAGATTAAAGTGCTTTTTTTCTGAATGAGCGATCCGGCCACAATACGTTTTTTTTTTTTTTTTTTTTTTTTTTTCGGAGATTTTTTTAATTTACCGTAGGAATTCCACAATTCTAATCTGAATTTAGGAAAATTAGTAGAATAAATTATTTTAAAGTATGTGCTGATAATTTCAAGTGCAGCCCGGCTGTACTTGCTGTATCCCACGAGCCGCCACTGCCAGTAGCTTCGATTGAAATATCACTACAGTTTGAGTCAGTACACTTCTGAAGAGCCTTGATAAGTTCTGAGTAATAGAGTAATTATTTAGTATCGCTACTGTACAGCGAATGTGCAGACCATCATTGAGGCAATAGACGATTCAGTGCTTGCCCCTCATACACATTTGCAACGTGATACTTTCTAGTGAATTTATAGAGTCTAGAGCAGATATCAAATAAACTGCACAAATCTGAACCCTGAAATAGCACTTCTAACCACTAAGTGCAATTTATGATTGTAGCAATGAATGTAAGGAATTTCTTTCTTGAGTTGACACTTGAGTTTAGCCTGCACGCCACCGTATGCTCCAGCCATGACGGCAGCACCATCGTAACATTGAGAGATGATGCTTTTTGGATCCAGTCCCAGTTTATTAAGCTCATTCAGAATTATTGTACAGAACGCATCTGTATCCAGATAAACTGTAGTAGCAATGCTAACTAAATGTTCAAATGTAATTCCTTCTTCCATGGCACGGATGATGATAGACACATTTTCAGTCCCACTTCTATCTTTCGTTCCATCCACTTTGATAGGAAAAAATAGAACATCTGCATCCTGAACTCTCCTTACAATTTCTTCTTGAACTATTTTCGCTAATATAGAAATAATTTCATTCCGCATTTCCGGAGATTTGTATGTAGCATTCTTTAGTATTCTGGATATAATATCAGCTAGTTTTTGTCCTTTTTAAGTGTATATTCAAAAAGCTGCCTAAATAAACCTGAAGAAGAATTATCAAATTCATCATATTCCTTATCACCTCGCAGCGGCATTTCATTAGTAATTTCACTATGCCCAACAGTGAAGAGATGTAATAATGGTTATTATGCACTGACTATCATTGACGAGAGTGCTCACCTCTTATGATGTTGTTTCCGTATTTGAAGATATTTCTAGGCACACATAGCAGCCAACATTTCATGCAAAGCATGATCACCCAACATTTCATGCAAAGCAAAACCACGGCCTTTCTCCAAAGAAGACTTCCAATTACGGAATCCTCTTCTACGATACGTGTATTCACCAGTGGAGGCACTGTTGCAGAATTTTCTGCAACGTAAGCAGAACTCTGCATCTCTTTGAACCCAGCATTCCATGTTTTAAATTTGGGCAGCCGCGCATTCTGAATGCACACGTTATTCGTCTTCAATATGCTTTCACTCGAGCCAGCAACCAGTTAGTAACCAACTTCTGTGTGACAATTAACAGTTTTCGTAATGTATTTTGAGACAAACCTGATTTTGAACAACAGCCCAGAAGCAGGGTGGGCACAGAATTTAGCAGGGTGGGCACGGCCCTCGTAGGCCCACCCGTAGCTATGGGCCTGCAAACCCACCACGATAGATGGACTCTGGAAAGTAGTGGAATAGGAATGGCAAGCAATACCCCTGGAAATTTTACGAAAAGCTCTTCAATCATGGAAATCACGATGCAGACTTATAGTCCAGAAAAAAGGCTATCAGATCGAACATTAAAAAAAAAAATAGTCTTTACATTTTAAACATTAATTAAACGGCCCCGAAATCGTCCTAAAAATGTGTAAACACCCTCTGTATCTAAACATTCCTGCGAATCTTTTAAGGTAAAACCGTAATAGTTACCGTTAAGGTATATATTTTTTTAATATCTAAAGCCTTCATATTTAGATCAAAACTTGATTGAATCAAGCCCTTGATTGCCCTTTTTTTTATCTACTAGGGGCCAAGGCCCCCAGACTCGCTACGCTCACTTTTCGTATGAGGCATTCGGCCCCTAATAAGGCTTATTCGTAAAAAAGACATAATTTCAACAGACAAAACCCGAAGATTGGATCAGATAGAGTGTTACTGAGCTACACATTGCTTGGTTCTTGCATGTTCATTGGTACATAAAAATTTAAACCTCACACTACAGTAGACCCCCTCCCCCTCATAACACGGAAGATATTTTGTTATGGGAATCCGTGTTGTACGAGTCCTGAGCTATACTCCACCTGGAGTGCTGACTCCGCTTATAATCGCTGGAAAAATTATTTGCACTCCTCAGAAACACAATGATATTTAATGTTGCCATTCAAAAGTTATATTAATTAGGAGCTAAAGCGTAATAAAATCAGAACATGTGTTTCAGCTGTATTTTTAATAATGTAAAACCTATTGGACACTTTGCGAATTTGCCACCCATGGCGATTTTTCATTATTTGGCGACTTGCGTACATGTAAAGTTAACAAAAGCTACGGAACAGATAGGATAGCTTGCCACCGTTGGCGACTTTTCATTATTTGGCGATTTACACCTGCTCACAACCTATAATGACTGTTCATTTGAGGTTACCGGAAAACCGTTATCCATATTTTCATTTACATAATCGTTTGCAGATTGGCGTACTTAGCATCACGAATTATACCATCTCGTCGCGCTAGCAAATATCCAAAGTGTACTATAACTGCTCTAATGGCATAGTTAACGCAGCCAAATATTTCTACTGGTAGCAAATAATCCAGCTGGACCAAACCGGCTTTAAAATAATCTGCGTTTTAATTATTTTTCATTTTCAAGATATTAGTTATTCTGTTTTGGAAAAACGAATAATCGATAATTCTAAACTCCTGTTGTCTAAGCGAAATTACTATTTGAAAATTGTCAACTTTGTGTAACATTTTTTGAGTTACTTATTTCATATAGTTTTTATTGTGGCGTAAAATGGGCGTCATTCTAACTAGGGGCGTAGCCAGGGGGGGGATATCGGGATATATACCCCCCCCCCCGAAATTTTTGGATTAGTGATGAAATTCCGTCTATTTATACACATATAAGTTCATATCCCCCCCCCCCCCGAAAAATTTTCCTGGCTATGCGCCTGATTCTAACTCATGTTTGTAAATTTCACGCGATTCTAGATACTTGGAAACGCTTTGTTGCAAAGGAATGGATGATTTTATGCGAAATCTGGCAACCATTATGTTTATTTTTTCAGTTTTTTATTAATATCTTCTAAAGTAATTCGATTTTCGAAATTTAAGTCAGCTTAGCAGGTTCCTCGGAATTTTTCGAATCTGTGGGCACCTTAGTCGAAACTCAAATCCCCACGGTTTAGGAGGAGATAGGCCAACAAGCTTTGACAGCGCCAGCGGCCTTTACTTTTTTTTAGAATAGAAAGATATGAACACTATATATTTAAAACTAACTCAACGCCGTACTGAATAAAGGATTGAGTTGCATGAGCACCAAGGATTGAAGTAGCACGCCATGGCAGAGATATAACTGTGTTCCCCTACCTCACTCATATATACATAAACATATACGCAACACAAACATTAGAGCTTATTTGTAGAAAACTGATTCGTTAGAATTTTTTTAAAGGAGGTGTTTCGTTGTCTAGACAGTCTGTTGTTCGCCCTTGTGAAGGTCTGTTGCACTTGACAGGTCTGTTACGTATGAATTGCTCATGTCACATATAAAGGCGACTGCTAATTCATGGTACAAACTTTGAGGGCTGGTACAGGACACTGTAACAATCACATTTTGTAAAGGAATGTATAATCAAAAGTGAAGCGTCAAGCACAAACGCAGGAAAGAACAAATGCCAGAGACGGAGGAGAAAGGGAGTTAGTAGTTGCTTCCGTTGTCGGTAGATGGTCAGTGGGCGTCGATTTGGGAAAGAGAGGCCATTCTCGTTTCAGTTTTCATCTGTGATGAAAACACAGGGAGATTTTACGTTTGCCAAAAAAGCAGGGATGCATTGCATGTACAGCCGTGCAAATGGAAACGGCAGAGCTGCGCTGCGAATGTATCGTCAGCAGTATCCTGACAGACGGATGCCGGATCACAGAATGTTTCATAGATTACATCGTCAATTTTGTTAAGTAGGTTCATTTCACATTACCAGACATGAAGCTGGTCCAAGAACAACTGTACGCACTGCAGCAATTGAAGAAAGAATCTTGCAAATCGTGGCTGCTACACCCAAGTCAAGAACAAGAACTGGTGCACAGACTGTAGGTGTGAATCAATACACTATTTAGAGAGCGTTACGCGATAATCGTCTACACCCTTTCCATAATCAACGTGTACATGCTTTGAAACCTGCAGACTATCTCCAGCGCAGGAATTTCTGCAGCAATGTGCACTGCAGCCGAACTTCTCCGCCCATGTGTCATTTACAGATGAGGCGACATTTACACGTGATGGTGTATTTAATGCGCACAGTTTCCATGTGTGGGCAAACGAGAATCCTCACGCAACGCGACCACATTCGTTTCAAAAACGCTACAGTGTCAATGTGCGGGCTGGTAATGTAAATGACTTCTTGATTGGCCCATACCTACTACCACTGCGACTCAATGCCACTTTTATCTCATTTTCCTTCAACGAGTTTTACCAGATCTGTTACATTGAAATCGTTCCAATCACCATTAGAAACCGCATGTCGTTTCAGCATAATGGGGCGCCAGCCCACTTCACCCTAGATGTTAGTCAGTACTTGAAAGCGACATTTGGCATGCGATGGATTGGACGTAGTGGATCTATCTCTTGGTCACACCGGTCTCCTGATTTGATGCCCCTCGATTTCTTCTAGGGGGACATTGTATGAATGACGTTTATGCCACTCCAGTAGACTCCGATGAAGATCTCGTTGCTCGACTATCTGTCGCTACTGCACGTATGCGGGAAATTCTGGTATCTTTGAAAGTGTTCCTCAATGGCTGCACCGACGCTGTCAAACATGTATCAATGCTGATGGACGCAATTTCAAACATTTATTGTAAATTAATTTCCACTTGTAAACCAGGTTATGAAAATAAAACACTTTCCCTATCATGTGCTCTTTTCTGTGTTTGTGTTTCAACGCTTCACTTTTGAAGATAATTTGTTCTTTCCTGTGTTTGTGCTTCGACGCTTCACTTTTGACCATACATTCCTATACGAAATGTGATTGTTACAATGTACCAGTTCCTGTACCAGCCTTCAAAGCCAGCCAATGTCCTATACCAGCCCTTTGTACCATGAATTAACAGTCATCCTATACATCTAACACCTATGAGAACTTATTTTTAATCATTCTTACTCAACAATCTTACTATACACATAGCTGTGATCATTTTGCCGATATAATAACTGATTCTACAGAAATTCGGTTTTAACGACAGTTTATGTTGGTTTCTATTGTAAGGGGATGCGTTGTACGCATACTCACTGGAATTGTTTTTCGTCTTAACGAATTCTTTGATAAATTTGATTAAAATCTAGTACCGGTGAACATAAAAACAGTTTTGCCTAAAATGCTTCTTACTTTCCTGTACCCATTTCAAAATGCGCGTGCGACTTGGAATATCCTAAGATACACCACTGGGTGTATTTGAGTTTCACGTGCTACCCAATAAAGCTAAGACATAGTTAAATTGATAATGCTTTACCTATGCATGGTTTGTGCCTCGCGCCTATTTGTGGGTGCCCTTGCAACATTTTCAGTTATACAACGGTACCTTAAGAAACTGGGTCCTAACAGAGCTTTTTGCTATGCGAATAGAAATTCGAGATACGAGCAACCTTCGGTGACGTCACAACAAACCCCACCACGCAACATTCACACGGGTATTAGATCGGAGAAAGTTTAATGGATTGGAGATTTTTTTTTTCCTTGGACAGCATATCCAAAAAAGGATAAAATTAAAGAGAAAGCGTAAAGCTAAATTACTAAATGAAAGTGAAGTAAAAGAAAAATTGACTTCCGTGTGCTTAAATACTTCTGCTCTGCTAGTATATGTACGTTTGTATTTTCTGTTTTACAGTACGTATTTTATTTTTATCTCTCTGTTTATAATGCATACATTATTATATAAAAATTGGAGGGGTTTATTTCGGCCTGGTACAGATTAATCGAATTCCAATTAATTTCAATGGGGAAAGCTGGTTCGAGATCCGAATATCATGACTAACGAGCTCGGTCAAGGAACGAATTAAAGCCGTATCTCAAGGTATACCATTGTACAAGGGCTTCCATACCTCTCCGTGGAACCGACCACCGCAGTGCTTCTCTGTAGAGAAAACTGCCTTTACAAATTCAAGGTTTTGGGAAACGATCTATTGAATATTTTTGCACCATTTTGTTTTCTTCCCCTTATTCTGAAAACATCCATCTGTTATTACGATACAAAATTCGTGTAATGCAACTAGAAGAACAGAATTACTGTTCGTCTAATTGCATTAGAGAAATTTTCCATCATAAAAACGCACGATACTTTACGATACAATACGGACTAAGGAAAAAACAAAGAATGGTTGATGAATCTTCAATAATTTTTCTTATTTTCTTTTTAAAGAATGGCGAGGAACTGGCGATATTAAGAAGACTTCGCCGGTGATAGCAGAGGATGATGGCCACTAGTGAAGGGCACCTAATGGGCGGCCATCATTACTGTTAACAAGTACATCACAAACATGCAAACCCACCAGAAGTCAGAGTTCGAATCCCAGATTAAAACTCTGACTTAAAATGTGGTCGAGTTGTGTTGTGTTAGGGCAAAACAAAGCAAGGGCTATCTGCCAAGGATAGGAGGCTGCCTTGGTTGGAGGGAGGACTTTTTAAGGGGTGTGTAAAAGTGTGTTTGCGTGTGTATTTGCGTTACATTTGTGTATTTGCTAAAGTGTATTTACGTTACATTTGGAGAAAACTGACCAAAACTCCAGACCCTTAAATCGGCAGCCACGCGATGGGCCAGAACGCTGGATAGGGATTTTTTTCTGGAGAGGCCCTTTTAAGTTATTGACACAAACTTACGATATTTTAAGCCTAATTTTTACACCAACGCGGGTAATCATTTCCGATTTTTGTTCATTCCAGGCTGTTCGTTCTTCCTGGCGCTTGCAGTGCAAATGCCACGGAGTATCTGGTTCGTGCGAAGTCAAGACCTGCTGGAAATCCCTCCCGCCACTCACCGAGGTGGCGCAGAAACTGAAGTTGAAATACAGGGACGCCGAAGAAGTCGAACCCAAACTCGTCGGCAGGAAGACAAAGCTGTTACCTACGTCTAGCAAAGCGAGGTTCAACAAGGACGATCTAGTCTACCTGGTGAAATCGCCAGACTACTGCGTGCACGATCTGAAGCATGGATCAGAGGGTACAAAAGGAAGGTGAGATGAGCTTTCACGAACTGCTTCTTTTTATATTTTAAACCTTTAACCCTTTAAAGCGCAGTGTTCCCGCTCTTGGAACACCAAACTCTGACGTTTTGACTGTAGCCAGTCATGAAGAATAGATTTGATTTCTATAAAAATAGTTGCGGGTGACATAGCCCCACGAGAATCCTTTACTTTTTAGAACGTCATTTCCCGTAAAAAAATCGTCACGATTATTTTTAACAACACTGACATCTGCTGAAAAATGGAAGAATGCGAGAACAGCTGGATAGATTGCCCAATGCTGAAAAAAGGGCAGCCGTTGCCACTCTCGAGATAATTTCCAACAACATAGCGGTCGATCGAATCGTCCATGAAGTGCTACAAGGCTAAGACCTTTTATTTGACACAGCCGGCTGTGTCAAAAAAGGATTTTAGCATGCAATGGGCAATTCGATCGACCGCCATGTTGCTGGTAGTTATCTCGAGAGATGGCAATGTGTGTACTCTTTCAGGTTTGTTACAATTTAGCCCTATTTTTTGCGACTAGCAGTTGAAAGCGTTGGAAAGAGGTAGTACTTACGGCCCGATCACCGCGCGTTAAAGGGTTAAAAAAATTCATCTACAAAAATTATATTACATTTATTCCGTATATTACATTAACGTGCATTTTAAATACATCATATACATGCTCGTTATACGCAGGGTATAAGAATGATACATTTAAAATTGAGGAAAACATGAATATGCTGAACTGAATTTAGATTTTTACATCCGCGATTATGATACTACTAGCTGAATGCCCCGTTCTTCGCACGGGAATGAATGGATTCCTTTTTATATCACGGTTGTTGTAATTACTATTTATCATAGTAAATAGATATAGCAAAATTGATATCGCATAAATATTATCAGTATTCAAGAATTATGCATAAAGAATTTCATGGCGATCGTTTGAAAGGTGAAGATGATGATTCGGCGCAGCGCCGTCAACTGTCGAAGTTTTTGCAAAATGGATAGCATCATAATATTTTCATGTTCAAATATCTATGTGTACCAATTTTCATAGCAAACAGTTTAACGGTCAATATACGCTGCAGCGCCATCTAGGGGCGAATTAAAGTAATAATACACTACAGCGCCATCAAAGGGCAACTTAAGCAAAACGGATAACGCGAAAATATTCTCCGTGTTCAAATGTGTATGAATAACAATTTTCAGAGAGGTTAGTTGAACGATCAAGAAGTTGATTGCTGAAGTGCTCTCTAATGGCGAGTTGAAATAAATAAGGCTTGCAGTCAAGTCAAGGGCAGATTTGCCGAATTGGGCGCCCTGGGCAAAAGCTTCATTAGAGGACCCTCTTTCGAAAACTTTTTTAAAATTTACAAATTTTTAAACTTAAAGAACAATTTTGGGCGTTTGCCCCGAATGCCCTTCTGGAAATCAGGCCCTAGCTGCAGTGCCATCAAGTCGTGAGTACAGCCAAATGAATACTAAAAGAATATTCTCTCTGTTCAAATCTGTATGTATACCAATTTTTAAGGTGATCGGTCGAAGGGCTTTGACGTTGGTGCGCTGCATCGGCATCTAAAGGCAGGTCATAGCAAAATAGGTAGCGTAAAAGTATTCTCCAAGCTCAAATATCTGTGTGTACCAATTTTCATAAATCAGTTGAATGGTATTTCCGTAGCAAACGGTTGAACGGTACAGAATGCGAGTTATAGCTAAACGGATGCGGCGAAAATATTCTTTTTGTTCAAACATCTACTTACGAATATCCATGGCGATTAGTTGAACGGTCCTGAAGTTATTGGTTTGAAGTGACATCTAGTGGCAAGTTATAGCAAAATGGATAACGCCAAATTGTTCTCCACAATCAAATGTCTATCTATATACCAGTTTTCATCCGAGATGCTTTTCGGAAAGTTTTAATAAATCATTTATTTTGTAAAGTTGGTGCTCCTTAAACATAAAATACAACAGAAAGTACTTACGAACGGCATGTGTAAGTGGAAGAATTTAACTGAAAATGTGCTCCCAATATTCTACAGCATTCAAAAACATTCAACATTTAATTGCTCCGTCCAAACAATGCAACACTGATATATATATATATATTTTTTTTTTTATGGAAATTCTATAATGTAATATATAAGAAAATTTATTTCATGCGCATTAGTATGTGTTTATCAGTTTACATTATAAATTTTGAATGAATAATTAACAAGCAATTAAGAATTAATTTTATTAATCGTCTTACATAATTTCTCTCAGAGTTTGGGATATGGTAACAAGTGACACATCCTCTTTGGCTTCGAATAATATTCCCCGCATATAAAAACCAGCCGCTCATTAAACTAATTTAGTTCGGAAAGAATCTGATTTCATTCAGCGGCGAATGCTGCATACCTAAAAATGAAATAATATACAATCTCTGATTATAAGTATTAGGAATATACGCCCTCATACAGCCAGCTGTAAAAGTACACATGCTTTAATCACTTTTCTGGCCTTGATTTTACGCATAGCGAATTGGTTGTTTCGCAAAATCAATAATTCAAAGAGACATCTCACATCTCAAATTTCCTTTGAAATAAACTCTTTAGAGGAAGGTTAATTATCGAATCTTAAAATGAAGGCTAAATGTTTCCAGTTGATTGCAATATTTGAACTTCAATGAAACTGCATACATAGGTCTGTATAATTTCATATCGAAACAAATTCTATGTATAATTGATTTATATTTAGGGAAACAAAATATTCTAACTATATTTTTTAATAACTTTTCAAATATATAATAAAAAAGTATTTCATTGAAAAGAATCAAAACACCATTGTTTTATCCGATTTAAAAAAAATAATAATAAATCCTCGATCACAGAAATTAAATAACAATTAAATTTCCTTTCAACACTGTCAGTTACACCTAATTTAAATGTTTATCACGAACAATTTATCGATAAAATTCATACAAATTACATTTCCATACACGAAAGTATTTTTTATTGAGCGTGTTTTAAATTATGTTTTCTTTCCGAATCAGTTACTGCAAGTTTGAATCCTAGTATTTATGTTTTACTAGAAAGCATTAGCATGTCTAAAAGTTTTAAGACTTTCAACATCTCCCCCCCCCACCCCACCCCACCATACGAAAAACAATGCGTAGCTTTCATTGCATATCATAGCCATAATTTTCATATGGAAGAAAATATAATTAACTGCTCCACCAAACGCGGTGAAAAGTTTAAAGCGTATTTTTTTTATAGTATTACCGCGATTTTTCCCTTTATAATAGTCATTTTGCCGGGAAAGCGAACATCTTGTTTTATTACCAGGAGGTCTCCGAGTCGTCGGTATTCATAAATCTAATACGAAATTTGGCATGTAAGTGATTTTTTTTTTAACATATGGACTAGATTAGACAGCATTTTCCAAAATTCGTAACCTATAAGGAGGGGGGGGGGGCAAAACTTTCTTTAAACAACTGTAAGGGGGGGGGAGAAGATTCCATAAATTTTTCATGTTGTATAACACTACACTCACGAATACCTAAAATTCAATTTCAGAACATTTTGAATATCGTGCTCCAAAGAGGGGCGTGAAAAAATGGGGCAGAGGACATCTTTGATGAAAGAATAAAAAAATATATTATCTGCAAAATTATTGCTTTAAAGTAAACATGAATCATGTCTAGGCACAGCTTGTTTGTAATCAAAAAACTTATTGAAAATTTATTTGTTTGAATTTTATGAAATAATACAAACGTTACTTTCCGTTTTCCCAAATAGTTTAAGGTTTATTATATTGTTGCGGAATTACTCTGCTACTCCTGGGGTTCGTCGTTCTAAAGTCCAGTTGGTGTAAAAAGTTCAAGTAAAAAGTCACTTGTCAGGATGGAACACAAACTTTGTTGTTTATAGAACTTCGTAGAACAATCAGCTGTACACAATTCACAAGCACAATCTAGCAGTCACGTGCTTTTAACAATCCGCTTAGATCAGAAACTCTCACAAATGCTGTATTTCTCGTACAAAATAAGTCACTTTCACAGGCAAAAATTCAGTGGAAATATTCAAGGGATATCGTACACAATCCCTTAAGACACAGCAATGTAGAATTTACACACAGCACTTTAAAAACAGCTTCATAAAGCAAGCTAAAACACAGCTTCTATAGCACTATCAATTCACAAAGCAAGCGTACTGAGAGCTCTTCACACATTGAGCGTTCAACTCGCACTCTCTCAAAGCTTGATCAACACTGAACTCTCGGAGCAGCGCGCTGGTGGAATTTATAGAGGAGGCAGAAGCTGCGAGCAGATTCCAGAAAGTCTATTTCTCGAAGATTCCAGATAAAGTGGGAATTCTGATTACGTCATAGAAGAAAAATGTTAGGTTTTATGTGATTTTAATGCTTGGCGACTTTTGGCGAAATATCGCCAAATTTGGCGCCAAAAATAACTCCCCAAAAGATTTTTTGAAATTAGTTTTGAACACTCTGCCTAATGTATGGATAAATACGATATACTTTTAAATGATTTTATCAAATTTAAATCTCAGAAATAATTATTTTTAGACAAAAAAAAAAAGGCACTTTTGATGAAAAGTAAATTCAAAAACAACAAATTTTCAAAATGTTCGGGTGCATACTACATCCATTTTAAAAAAAATGAATTTTTCTAAACAAGTTAAAATTGAGTATAAAAGTATAAACTTTGCATTAAATTGTACATAAATTTAGTTGAGAAAAAATATTTCACAACAAATGCTATTTTTTCAGAATTTTAATTAGTTTTATTTCAATTTATATGTATAAAATCTTGCTCAATTTATTATTATTACATAAAAAACATGCGAAATTATGTTTATAGTATTCTGAACATTCATGAGAAATTTGAAAGAAATACGACAAAAAATGATGTGCAGGAGCATTTCGAAAATGCACATTGCACATTAGTTGAAAAAGTCGAAACTGAAAAAAAATGAAGCTAATGTGCTATATCTTCAATAACAATTCTATACAGAGCGTTTCTTAAAATACAAATACCAAACGTTAGAACTATACGATTGTAAAAATTCAACTTGCTATGGAAAAAAAGAAAACAGCTTCTTTTGAGACGATTTTTTTTTTCCAATTTTGGTCAATGTTCACCGTTTTCAACGCCCTTTGTTCTCTTAAAGAAGTTACTATACACTCTTTTTTTTTTTTTTTTTTTTTTTTTTTAATTCCAGACTGCATAGAATTTACTTCATAAGGAAAGAGACATAATGTCATACTAATATGCAAAACACGATGTCGTCACATAAAATTTTACTTACATTAGTGCACATGTTCATAGGCTGTAAAATTAATTCATATATTTTTTTTTTCATTTTTTTTATGTTAGGCCAGGTTCGGTAACTGTAACAAACAATTAATTAGATTAAAGCTACTAGTATAATTTACTGTGTACTCAACACCATAAATTTGATTATTTGATTTTGTGTAATTTCGATATTTTTCAAAACTTGCACTTTCTCACAGACAGTGCAATGCCACCGGAACAGACTCATTTGGTTGCGAGGCGATGTGCTGCTCAAGAGGCTATCTAACTACGTGGATCGAAACAGAAGAAAGGTGTAACTGCAAATTCCAAAGATGCTGCTATGTGACGTGCGATCTGTGTCGGAAAAGGACAGACATACACCTCTGCCTATGAAAAAAAAAAACATACGCATCTTAGGCAATTTAATCACTCCCGGTGACGTAAAAGCATATTGCTTTATAAAGAAAGTCCTTTTGGAGTACAAAAGGATATTGGAAAATGAAGAATATATATCCAAAAATATATATTGGGTTGATGTGAATGAAAGAAATCTATCAAACACAGCATAAAACATCAAAGGCCGCGATTGTAGTTGCTTGTCTCCTTTTTTTAAATGACTCGATTTTAGACAGCCTGGAAACTTTATTTTTTTTTTAAAGTCCGTTTTGCTTTTTAGAATTTAAATTTTGTAACAATATAGCTCTAATTACCAGCAATAAATAGCCAGTCATGTGCACAAAGTCAAAAAAGCAAGTGCCCAAAATGTTAAATTTAACGATGGCAACAACTGCACTTTGCATTGGGTAGTTTATCCAGTTTTTATTCTATATTTATGGTATAAGCTACATGCATGAATGTAATTAGTAGTTATAAGTTTAGACACTGAAGTGCTTAGACATTGTGATTGGCGATGCTTTGCCAAATGCAATGCCTTGGTGCACTACATAAATTCCAAGCTTTTATTCCACCAACCCAATAAATAAATCATCGACAAATTTGTTGGAAGATCTGTTTTGCTCATTTCACAACAAAAATCAATCGTAAATTATTATATTCATAATGCATCATCATTTCCTATTTAATGCATGTTTTAATTTATAAAATATCATACTTCATTCACATTGTCAACTGACTGTGGAGAACCTTTACTCTGGACTTGACAAGTCTAACTTGTGATATTCTCTTGGAAGAGAGATACTATTTAGTCAATTCAAAAATTGCAATTCTTGCATTAAAAACAGCTAAACTTTTTACAAAACATGATTGGTCGTATTCACCAAACATTAAACCCATAAGATAACATGGCACAGCAGGGCCGCAACTAGATGGGTGCCAACAGGACACGTGCCTGGGCACTATATTAAGGAGTGCCAATATCAGTTATAGCTCCACAGGAGCGGGATTGCCCTAATTAAGATTTGTTCTAGGTGATATAGACTGTAGTTAGAGCACTGCTGCAGAGAGTTATTACAAAACAACAATTTTTTTTTTTCTAAAAAAGGTGTTCACCATGCAAAATGCAAGAATTATCATGACATCTGACATGACCATGATAGCATCTGATGCAATTTCTGTGTTGTCTCTGAGAGTCAAACTGGACATGTAAATCACCCGGTTCTCAGTGTCATAGTATTTGGTGAATAATGCAGTACAAATTTTAAACACAAGAGTAAAATAAACTAATATATTTTCATCAAAAGTTTTTTTTTTTTTAAGTAAAATGCTTAGGTTACAATGAAGCAGAAAAATAAAAGCTCAAAATCGGGTTGACTGACTATCTGCTTTAATAGACAGTCAAATCAGTTACTTTATAGTCTGCTATCTCAGCAGTTTAGTTTCATCAATTTTAGTTCATGCAATTGATTATTTACAGTATAATCCAACGTTTTGTATGAAACGACTAAAAATACAATTGAAAACTTTCTTGAAAAATATATATAACTATTGTTCATATTATATAAGCATTATGAAAATTGCTCCAAAAAATACTTCATGATAAAAATGTTGCAAAATATATTTCTCTGCACAAATATACGTATCTGAAGTGTATATATTTTTATAAATTAAGTATTTGTAAATAATTCACAAGATGCTCTTTTATGTATATGTGTTTTATGTATTTTTAAAATAAAATGTGTACATAATACTGTATCTATAAGATTGTGTATATTGCACACTGTTAAAATAAAGCTTTTAATAAAAAACTAGTTTTAAGATTGTTCTGTATTTTTACCAGCACAGCTAGATAACCTTCTGTGAAGACCACAATGGAACTCAGACTTATTTTGCAGCACATTAGCCCAATGCTGATTTCATAATTTGCAAGCCACTTAAAAATTAATCAACACTTTAAATAAAAGGTAGTTTGTAGAATAAGGCATTATTTCTGTTAAAAAAAAAAAAAAAAGAAAGTACCACTCACTACTTCATAAAAATAATTCTAAAAATCTCATGTTTACATAAACTGAACATATTCTACCTTTTAGTACTTGCTATTTCATTTTCTAAGAGTAGATGCTAACTTCGTAGGATTTAAATTAATGAAACATTTGAAAATTTTCTGCTTGCTTTTATACTGGTTTTATAATCATTATTAGTTTCTCATTTTATTATGATAATCTTCAACTTATCAAATTATCCTTTATAATGGAAAAAAAAAAAAAGACTTACATGAGAGTATGGCGTTCAAGGTTTAAACGCAATTCTTTATTATTTTGAAGGCAAACATGTGAAATTTTTAGATAGACATGAGCTGTTTAGACAAGAATTTTAAAACTCTGGACTTAACAAGATTTTGTCACAATCGTCTGTAAGGACTATAGTAAGGATTTTCCTCAGTTTTTAAAATTGGCTGAAACTATTAATGTAGTTTCTGTAAGCTGTTCATCTACTGAAAGAATTAATTGTATGAAGAGAATTAAAACTAGTCTCAGAAGCTAAAAAAATAAATAAATAAATAAAAAATGATTTCATTAGAACGGCAAATTTAAAAGAAGATTGTGAGTTTTTTCCCATTGCAAACAAAAATTTTGAAAAAAAAAAAAAAAGAATTTGCATGTAAATTTTATAAGCACAAAATTTATAAATAAATAAATCTTTCCTTATTTGTAAATATATATTGCGTTCTTTACTTAAACAATATGTTTTGCTGCTTTAAATTTAAGAGACTTTGTTTTGTTTTTTTCTCCTGCAGGACCCACATTTTTCTGATTAGTGGGTCCCTGGGACTTAGGTTGGTGATAGTTTAGAGCTAACACAGATCACACCGTTTTCTTAGTCACCAAATAATTTTTTGAGTCACCCTGACCACCAATTAATGTCTTTTGTACACACCGTATGAAATGCCTTTAGTTCTGAAACACTTTATGTTTTAAGGCAAGGAAATTTATTGGTGTATCTTTCTTTAAATTTTTGGCCTTTTTGCTGAAAGCAATGGTGAAATCAAACGTTTTCAACAATTCCTGAAGATACAGATATTATAGTAAATTTCATTAAAACATTTAAAAAAGCATATACTAAAAAGTATTAACTACTAACCAATTATACAACACTATATGGTGACGAAAATTCATTCATCCACAAATAAATTTTTCACGAAAGCATGATCATAGCGATCCATCAAAAACAAGCATATGCTTCTAAACAAAACACTTCTTTTCCATTAGAAAAGAAATCTAGCACTGACCCTTCCCAGAGGTGTGCCTCTGAAAACAAAACATATGTGTGTTATTGAAAACAAAATAGAACACAGAAAAGTGTGGAGAAAGGAGAGGTGTAGCTCCAGCTGGCATCTGTATCCGAAAATTGTTCAAATTTTAAATGTTGTTCAAATTTATTTATTTATTTTTATTTTTTTTAAATAAGGGGACTTAGTACCTTTAAATGTCCAAAAAATCTATTTTCAAGAATAATTCAGATTGTTACAATATTTTAAAACAAACCGCATCAAAATCGAACGAAAATTATGCCCGCACCGATTAAAAGCAATAAAGCTAACACGGACTTTTTCTTTAAATGCACTGTAAAGAAACTTGATTTTCTCAGTTTCTGATTTTTACACTTTCCCACAGGATTTTATAAAAAGTTATGAAATTTTATGTATTGGTTGTATGTATAGATCTTTATTCTCTGAACCTCAGATTTGATTATGGGACCAAAATATTTTATTTTATAATATAATGAATCACAGAATTTAAAAATTAATGAAATTTTTATGATTTACCATGTTTATAAAATATTTTGGTCCCATTATCAAATCTGAGGTTCAGAGAATAAATATATATACATACAACCTATATATAAAATTTCATAACTTTCCATCCATAACCTTTTTTTAAATCTTGTGGGGAAAGTGCTAAAATCAGAAACTGAGAAAATCAAGTTTCTTTACACAGCGTTTATAGGAAAAGTCCATGTTAGCTTTATGGCTTTTAATTGCTGCTAGTGTAATTTTCGTTCAGTTTTGATGCAGTTTGTTTTAATACATTCCTAACAATTTGAATTATTTTTAAAAATTATTTTTGAAAAATTGATTTTTAAGTTTGAAGGTACTATGTCCCCTTAATGAGTTATTAAGGATTCTTAAGAGGTGTGCACACCCTGCTTATAGCAAAGATAAGATTGTTATTAAATTGAATTTTGTAGGAAATATGAAATATATCATTAGCTAGTTTTTTAATGATGAGCAAAAGTTCCAGATGGTTCACTTCTATTGTTGCTACAACAATGATGGAATAAACAGATTACAATCGCATAAAGTAACATGTTAAAGAATATGTAAACTAAAAGAGACACACAAAGCAGTGTTGGCTTTTCCTAGTGAAGACTATAAACAATAGCTCCTCCTTACACCATCTTCACTATAGTTAAAATAATACAGCAATAAAAAAAAGTTGGCTATTAGGACTAAAAATTTGATTTTTCACCAAATAAATGAGATACAGTAGAACCCCGATCTATCGTTCCCGCATTCATCGTTTTCCCGCATTGATCGTTTTATTTCTGTGGTCCCTGCACAAATTGTATTTGAATAACGTTAAAGAAACCCGCATGTATCGTTCTCAATAAGTGACTTTCCCGCGTTCATCGTTGTAAAATTTTTCTCCTGACCAAAATGAAATTAAACGTTAAATGGGGCCATGTGGCATACAAACTGTAATTGCTTCTTGGTATGATTTCTTGGTTTATTGATGATCAGATGAATACTGAACAGTGGCTGCGTGTTGAAGAGGATGTGTATAGCGTGAAATTTAATGATTACATTTCCATTAATCAAGACGGTGAGGCATGTGGTATCCTAAACATGGAAGAAACGTGTGATGTTGCAAAGAATGAAATAATGGCAAAGCAGAGGATAATGTTCATCCCGATGAGACTAAACCTACACTAGTACGAAGTTTGTCTGAAGCAATAACGGTATTTGAAACTGTATGAACTTTTTTATGCAAACATAAAATCTCATAAAAAGTTCAGAAAATTATTGTAAATCTTGAAAATTTACTGTTTCAATGATGGAAAAGCCCACATAAAATTACTGATTTTTTAAAATAAGCATCACTTAATTTTCTTCCTCTGTTTATTTGTTTTACAATTTTGTTCCATATTAGTATTTGTTGGTATGCAGTCATTGCCAGTATGCATAAAGATTGCTTTCTTCGCATTTCGACTTGAACCCGCATTTGTCGTTTTCCCGCATTCATCGTTTTTCCCTACGCACCCCATGAAAAACGATGAATCGAGGATCTACTGTATTGCCAAACTAGATTCAGTTTTGGAAGCTTACTTTCAGCACCAAATTTGGCAATATTTCGCCAAAATTCACAGAGCTTGGCAAGATTTTCATCATGGCCCAATGTAAAACTACCAGTCAATAGCAATCAAATCAAAAAGGAAAATGCACAACTCGATATAACAACAATACTAAATACAAGATTTCAACTTTCTACAGCTAATTGTTTTAAAACTGCGAGATATGTACACACATTCCCCAGCAACACAACAATGTTGTTTCAATGTGAACTTTCAATGTCGTTTCCACATGATTTCGTTCAGTTTTCTTCCACATTGTTTCAGCATGGACATTGATATAATATTGAAACAACATTGTGAAATCACAAGAGGAAAACAAATAAAAAAAAAAACAAGATTTTATTTCTTTCATGCAAAATTATTAAAATCATACAGAAATTTACGAAAAATAAAATTGTTGATAATTATCTACTTGAAAACATCATTTTAATTTGTATTTACTGTTGTAAAATGCATTGTGACAATGCTATATTTTAATACGAATTAAAATGATATTTTCAAGTTGATAATTATCAACAGTTTTATTTTTCGTAAATTTCTGTATGATTTTAATAATTTTGCATGAAAGAAATAAAATCTTGTTTTTTTATTTGTTTTCCTCTTGTGATTTCACAATGTTGTTTCAATATTATATCAATGTCCATGCTGAAACAATGTGGAAGAAAACTGAACAAAATCATGTGGAAACAGCATTGAAAGTTCACATTGAAACAACATTTTGTATGTTAGCATTTCACATTTAAACCACATAGTTGTGTTGCTTGGGATTAAGCCAAAACTAGTCAAAATGGCTCATACATATATAGACATGTGCTTACAAATGCTTAAGACACAGTAACTCATGAAAATAAACTCAGGGATGGTCAAAATTTGAATACCAAAATTTTTTGTGATTACAATACTTCCTTTACTTAGTACAAGGAAGTAAAAAATATACCTATACCTTAAGCCTGAGGCATTTTGAAGGTCTGCAGGGTGAATCTACTGGGGGAAAAAACATCAAAATGCAACAAGCAGATTTTTAAAACAAGTAGAGCAAGGCAATGAGGATGATGTAAGGATCAGTTATTGTTTATACTCTTTTCCAAGAATGCCCAACACTTTATACTAACGTAATCAATTCACTCTCGCCATTGTGTCTTAGCAACAATGGGGGCAAACAAGTTAATGCTCTTCTTTATCACAAAAGGAAAAATAATAACAACTGATTTACTGTACATTTGCAATAAAAATATATTAACACATTTAGTATGGTACAGATATTCCTGTACCTTACATTCAGCCAGCTGTGAGCGAGCACTTGACGATGAGTGCTCAACTGGAGTCAAGTTTATAACTTTGATACTGCAGGTCCCAGATACTGACAGTAGCCAAGAAGAAAGTTCAATGCTTCGCATCACACTCCAAATGTTAACAATTTTATCAAGCTAAATTTTTAAATTTTGTTATAAAATACAGTTATTGGCAATAAATAAACGATAGTCCAAATCTAGAACTACTCGCAGCTGAAAATGATAAAAAGTCAAGCACTTAGTCATTAAAAGACTGATGTCAAATTCAGATTGACTAGAAAGAACCCTTTTATTTATTTATTTATTTTTTGCATTTGTGAGCCATGGATATAAAAATTTATGTGAATAAGCAAGTAAATGCAGAAAAAGGAGTTTTACGAACACATATCCATTAGCTCAGCCGAAACATGAGAATTTAAAATCGTCTGCTAATTAATATCTGGATTAGAAATAGTGAGCTGTTACCTTGTAAGTATTTTTTTTATTATGTAATTTTCAGAATCTGAATTTTCAGTAAGACACATCTTCTGCTATCTTATAATTATTATTAGAATTACGAGTATGGTAATGTATAACCATTTTCTAATAGTCTGTTAAAAACTCAGTCGAAAAGCTGATTCATGCGAATGGTGCAAAATTATCAACGTTGCATTTTTTATTGGGATTTTACTATATAATCCTTTTCCAGTTAGACAGAAGTGCTTACATTGTTTTCTTCATATGCAAATTTATAAAAATCTATTAGAGTCTTCGTGCAAAGTATCTATTTATGCTATATGCATGAATTTCAGCTTATATTTGTCAGAAATAGTGTAGCTTTCTATCAATGAACAAATCCACAGAATAATCTTCAATAGTTACAGAGATGCCTATAGAGCATAATGTAATACTTAAGAGTCTTCCTGCAAAAGAACTACTTATGATATATGCATGAAGGGAAGCCTATATTATACAAGAATAGCAGTGACGTGCATTCTGCCCAAGCAGTGCAACTGAAAATAAGGATATTATTGTTTTTAAATTTTGCTTTCTATCACAAATTGAAAGAAAATACCATTTACCTTATTTATGTATAATTTCTTAACACAAAGATAAATGTCAAGTGGATAAACAAGTATATTTTCTTTATGACTCTTCATTTCTCTGCTGTGAGATCAACCCATCTGCAATGTCTGCTGAAGGGGTGTTGCTATAGAAACATGACTTCATCAGAGAATTAGCCAATCAGAGACGACACTCCAAAACCCATATTCTGCCTTCTTGGTTGGGTTGCTTGGACGGAATGCACGTCACTGAGGAATAGTATAGTTTTCTATCAGTGAAAGGAAGTTTTAGAATCGATTCAGTAGTTACAGAGATGCCTACAGAGGATATTAGAGTTCTTTCGAGTGTCTTCATATAAGTACAGCACACTCCCTCTAACCCGCAACCCTATAATCTGCAAATGCCTATAATCCGCCATTCATTTTACATTTCAGGTTTTCTACACTGACTCTGAAAGACTGATGAAACTTACACATTTGTGGAAATTTACTATTTTTAATGATACATGGAAAGGCATGGGATTAGATTTTCATTCAGTATAATTTTGCATTACTCAAGAGAAATATCTTATGGGCAGAAACAAACTAGTAAATACAATTAAATAAATTTAATTAACACCCATAAATAAATAAACCAGTGTCTGCAAGCACAAAAGAATAGCTATAAATAAGCTGCTAGACAACATTGTCAAATGAAATTTTAAATGCTATCAAATAACTAAAACATATAGCCTTTTAAATTGAAAAAAAAAAAAAATGTTCCATATTATTTTTCATATATTATTACAAAATAACTATAATGACCAGTTTGGTTTCAGTTCTGTTTAATTATATATGTACTGTTGCCAATATTTTTTAGTAAAATAATATACATTTTTTCCCCATGTTAACTAAATGACCTACAATCTGCAAAATTCTATAATCAGCACAACACTTGGTCCCAACCTGTGCAGATTAGAGGGAGTGTCCTCCACTATTTATGCTGTATGAATTGTAGCCTATGATTGTAGATAGTGTAGATTTCTATTGGTGGAAAAATCTCTAGAATCTATTCAGAGGTTTCAAAGATGTCCCTAGAACATAATGTATCAGAATTTTTTGAGTGTCTCTGTAAAAGAACTACTTATGCTATATGCATGAAATGTAGCCTATGTGTTAACTCTGGGGATATAAACTATCTTCATTCCAAATTTCATCCACAAACATGCAAATTTTCAGATTTATAATATTAGTAGGATATATATTGTATAAGTCACATGAAAATTTAATTTTTTTTTCCCTCAGCTCCTGACATAAAAGACCAGATGAAATTTTTTGGAATGTAATTGGTGCACCATCTTAAGAACATATAAAACTTTAAAACGTGTGTTTCTGATCAAACAAGTAAAAAAAAATTCATGTTGTTTCTTAGCAAATGCAATGTTTATGTAAAATCTATAAAAGATACTCAAATTTTTATTACATTTTTTTGAATCAGCTTGAAAAGTTACCCCTAAAACAAAATTTTCACATCATTAATTTTTATAGGTAAAGCGTTATTCAAGGAAATAAGAAAAAAATGGTAAATTTTATGCAGAATCTTTTAAATTATAATAATTATTTTCTCAGTATTTATTTATCATAGAACTTTCAAAATTGTGTTTTGTGGTTATCTTAGATTATAAATCATCTGTTAAAAATTTGCGGGGAAAATCTGAATGGTGTGGAGTTTTTCCTTTTTTTTTTTTTTTTTTTTTGTTTGTTTGTTTGTTTGTTTGCGAAGGATCTGGAAGCCTTTTTTTGCCCTCCCTGAATTGTCTCTCCTTAAAATTTTATTATTTTATGTAGGTAGATTAGATAGATAGATAAACAAACATTTTTTAAAGTAAAATTTGTAATACATTTTAAAAAATGCAAAATAAGGATACTTAAATTGAAAAGTATTTAAATGATTTTAATTCAAAATATATCCAAGCAACTGTACATAATTTCATAATAGGATAAATGAAACAGCTATGATGTTCACACATGAAAACCAAAACAGCTTTGGTACCAAAAAGTGACTATGCACCAATAAAAACAAAGAATATTAAAAAAAACTTCAACAATTCTGAGTACTATTTTTAGGGGGATAAAATGGAACATATTAAGAACATTGATACACAATTAGCTATCACACAGAATAGTTTGTACACCTGATACAAATTTATACATGAAAATTTATAAAAATATACATGCAATTTCAAGACAATGTTTTTTTTTTTTCCTTTCTTAAACTGTTTCTGACTACATTTTCAGTATGAAGGAAGACTTGTGTGGAGACACAAGTAAGCATGAAGCACTTTTGAATTTTTTCATGCTAAAACACTATTTTCATGAATAACACTCGAGTATGTTTAAGAAAAAAAATTGAAAACAGGTATAAGAAAGAAAAAACTATGCAAAAACTGATAGCAGAAATTTAAATATTAAAAAGAGTAAATTATATAGCCGAACTTTTGTGATTTCTGAAAAGTTTGATCTATAACTGGAATGAATTCCGTTTTTGATATACCTTTTTCACTCTTAACGAGCTTTTAGAAAATAAATAAAATTAAATATTTAACTTAAAATATCAACACTACATTTTTTTATGTTTTTATTTTAAAATAGAAGGAATTTTTGTGATTTTATTCTGTTAACTATTGCACAGTCACAATGAAATATTGAAGTACATATTCTTTTAAACAATAACAATGAGATATTACAAGTACATATTCTTTTAAACAATAACAATGTTATATTTGCAACAATAAATATAACTAACAAAATGCAAAAGCTCTAAATAATTGCTGAAACAAGACAAAAAGAATCTACATTATATTTTGCAGAAAATTGCTGCCATACACATCCACGTTTTTATAAGTAACAGAAAATTATGCATAGCTTGAAAATACAGTAGAACCTCGATTAACCGAACTCTCTGTTAACCAAAGTCGGTTTCTTCTTCACTTTTTGTTTTTTCACTTTCTACTATCATCCAAAATTTCTCTTAACAAACATGAATTTTCCAAGATTTTCTTTTTTCCACATTTCTTTTGTATGCAATCTGTCCTTTCCAAACTCCAGGTGCAGATAAATATTTAGGAATTCTTTTTTATAGAACTCCTTCTCACAAGCTCACATCGCGGTCAAACATCCCTGTTCTAAACAAACAAACAAACAAAAAAAAAAAAACCATGCCCCATTTCGAAATTTGGCCGAGTAACAGAACAATCAAATGTTATTGCACCCTCTGATTGTAAGATTCCTCTGAACTCATGCTTTTAAGAAAACTTCGGGATAGAGCTGCCCGGCAAAGGATGGCCAATTTACACCAGATGAAGCTTCCATTTAAACCACTGTAATTTTTTGTTTCAGAAATAAATTTATTTTCATTTATAATTTTAATTTATTTTGAGTTGTAACTATCTTATGACTAAAGAGTTAAAATAGTCATAATAACAGTTCAATGATGATACTACATATTAAACTAGATGATTATTGATGAATTCTCAATTATCCGAAAATTTCGATTATCCGAAGTAGGTTCGGTCCCAATTACTTCGGATAATCGAGGTTCTACTATATATATATATATATATACTGATAAAATACTAGATAATATTACCACTTACATTTTATTTATTCACACAATTACAATTTTACTTTTAAATCAGCAAAACATATCAATTTTGCTGATTTAAAAATAAAATTGGTTTTGTTTTAATCAATAAATGAATTTAAAACAAAACTAATTTAGGATAAGTCAATTTAAAAAGGGATATTAAGCATAAAAGAACAGAAACAATAGGTAAATATAAAAAAATCTGTAAATTTACAATAAAATGTAAAAATCTGCTCTGTTTTGAAGAAAAAGAAGCAGTCAAAGTGTTCTATTTCTTAAAAAACGTTTCTTGACAAAACATTTTTGGAAGCTACTAGTTATACAATTTTAAGAAACAAAAATAGGTGATTAAAACTACTAAAAATCCTTAAAGGTAGAAATATTTCTGGGCAGGGGGGAAAAAAACCTAATACTAATGCCTGTCAAATAAAGAGCAATGAACATGCCTCTTTGGAGGTGACAAGATTCGGGTTGTACTTATCCTTTTTTATTAGTCTTAAGTTATTCTAAAAACTTGTTTTAATTATTTTTCCATGCAATTAATCAAGAATAAGAAAAAAAACCTGGTTAGATCATTCTTATAACAGTTTTGGATATCAGAGAAAAATTTTATTAGTAGGCAATCAATAAGCAAACATCAAAATCAAACAGAAAAATAATTAAATCTTAAAAATTAACTACAAATAATTCAATATGAACTTATTTCATACACTAACAGTAAATATCTTCATATTACAAAAAATTTCCAAATTTGCAATTATAACCTCTACATACATACATCCAAGTAAATTACTTTCTTTTTAGATCACAATTTTCAGAATTAATAATAATAATAATAATAGTAAATACTGCTATCTTTTTTCTTTTATTACTATTATAATTATTATTAATCTCTATCCAGATACCATAAAACTGACCCTAAGAATAATAATAATGAGACCAAAATAATTCTAGCAAATTTATCAAAAACATAAAATAAAGTGCTGTGGCTAATTAGACTTTTTAATTGAG
Organism: Cheiracanthium punctorium; assembly: GCA_038373885.1. Lineage (NCBI taxonomy): Eukaryota > Metazoa > Arthropoda > Arachnida > Araneae > Cheiracanthiidae > Cheiracanthium > Cheiracanthium punctorium. The sequence goes on from JAWZYV010014794.1 coordinate 834,808, forward strand.
AAATATAAAGAAATACGGGAAACTGACAGTTGATAGCAGTAAAAAAGGAAATTAGTAATTAAAAGGAAATTAGTAATTATCTTCTATCCTTTTGGAAAATTGGTGATTTATTTTAAAGAATTGTACTACACATAATGAGGTTCACACATTCAATAGTCACCTTTAAAATGCTTTTTCTGTTTAAAAAAAATATGGTTTGTTCCTTTATATCCCCCCCCCCCACCCGGATAAACTTATGTATAATCCTATGACTAGACAAAAAGTTAAACTAACTACACTCAACTACTTTCATTAATTAGTTCTCAATGTAGCCAAGATCCCCCCCCCCCCAAATCTCCTTAAAATTAAAAATAAATTAAAAAATGCTTTTGCAGATAAATCTAAAATAATTTTTTATAGAAGGAGGAAGTTATGGATTAGAGTTATTAGCAGTTATGGATTAAATTTGAACAGAAATCTTACAAAATTAAATTACATATGAACCATGTTGATGCTTTTTCTGCAGTATACAGATATGCATCAACATACAAGTGGTAAGCATTTGTCATAGTGGACTGTAAAAGATTTGGCTCATGGATGAATTAATATATTAGAACAAAACCTTAGAACTAGGAACAAAGATCACGTTATTACAAGACATAACAGATCACTGCCTAGATGCTTAGTTTAATTGAATAAATCTGATAAAAATAAAATGAAGTACTAGAAGCAAAAAACAATCTTTTTTCTTTAAATTCTGATGATAAACAGGAAACTAAACAGAAAATCTGATGAACATTTATCTACAAAAGTAGAAGTGCAAAATAAATCTACAATTTTTTAAAATCTTCATTTGAAAAACAAAAAAATATAAGCTAAACATAATAACTGTGATTCAAAATAAATAACTATAAATAATATACCATAAGACTATGTATGTTTCAAGAGGCATAAGGATCCTCTTATTTTCTGGAGAGAAACAAACTAAACTCACATAAACATAAATTATGTAAACATGAGAATTTGTTATAATTTTGCTCACATTTTTTTTGATTTTTTACTATACAAATAGTTTTTCAGAACATCCTAAGTATTTAATTTCCCAATCAAAAAATAAAAATACTAAAATGTTTAACACGAACTAGCTTTTAAACACAATTAACATGGAAAGTAAGTAATAAATTATAAAATTGTATACTCAAATAAACATAATGCAAGTCTTAGACACATAAAAGAGCTCCATAATGACGAAAAGGGGAAAATGCAATTACCATGCCATTTACTCTCGCTATCAGACATCAGTTACACTTACCGGTGAACATTTTAAAAGAAAACAGTGTTACAATTTTAATAGTTAGGGTTTTACAGCAATATTCTACGTTCTGAATTTCAGTTAAATACAGTTTTATGTATCACTAGATATTATTCAACTTGATCTAAAAATGGAGAGAAAAATCAGATTTTTTTTTAAATGTTGCTAAAGAATTTATAATCTTGAAAGTAAAAAAGAAAAATAACTTTAGTTGACATGACTTTTGATTTAGTGGAAAATCTACAAATATACCTTCAAAGATTAAAAAAATACATTTTAAAGCTATTTTAAAGAGACAGACTGTAGGACAATAGAACATTTTCTTTTTCTTTACGTTTTACAAATTTTACATGACAATTTAAAAGTGAATGACAACAGAAAAAAGATTACCTGCTTTCTACTTTAGTACAGGGAAATATTTACACAAAAAGAGTGACTAAATAATGAAAAGCAAAGAACTGAAAGTAATTTTCAAATTTTAATGACTGTTCAAAAGGGGAAATTGTTGATTTATTGATTTACAGTGATTTGAAAACAGAAAATCTGTCAGACACACACAAAGAAAAAGCTTTTAAGCACATGTTAACTTCAAAGAAACACACTGAAAATACTGGACAACTAAGTAAGGCATACAAAAGTTTATCACCTCTGTATTAGCATAATACTTTTCCAGTAAATTATGACCACTCAGATTGTGATAAGGCCCAGAATAGGAGGAAATCAAAACAACGGATTTTTAAAAAATAAAACATATCAAAATTTGTATATTTTATAAATCTCACAAGAAATACTTTTAATTGTCACTTAATGAACAGCAATTCTGCATTTATAAAGTTTGTAAGAAATACATTATTAAAAGATATTAATGATACTGGGAAGCAAGATGTGAATGAGCTTGAGGAAATGACTGTTCTATGTTTATGTTCTTTTTAGATTGATATTTTTGTACAGCCCCTCTGACATGGGAAATAAATAAGATATTAAACATTCATTTCCACTCTTTAAAAGCTTGATTATTCTGTTGATATAAACAAAAAATTGACTCAACAAAAATACTATGCTTATCCTGCACTTGTACAACTAAGTTTTATATAAAAATGGAAATTTCTGAACACCATGCATTAAGAAATTTTAAACAACTATTTTTAAAAAATCATGGCTTTTCTACCTAATAAAAAGAAAAAACTATTTATAAGAGTTGCTGTGTATTTATGCAATTTACCTTATTCAAAGTTTATTAAATATTTATAACGGTCAATAGCAAATTGAGTACACATTTGCCGACCTCCTTTATAAAATATGATTTTCAGTGCTTTTTTCCCCCCCTTTAAAAGTAAATATTGCACAGGTATTGTACTTTTAGTATTGAACAAACAGTATAAAAGGGACTAATTATTTTTATTTTCTAATGACACTGGGAGTGAATTTAGCATAATTATCCTATCTTCATAAAAAGAAGCATGTCAGAATATCAACGTTTTACTTCCATAATTAAAAGTTTTATTTTCTGCATTTCAAATCATTTTTTAAAATTTGCATGATTGACCATTTTATACTACACACTAAAATGCATTATTAAAAAATAATCTTTAAGTTAAATAATTATTGCTCTATTCCTAGTAAATGTTAGATAATTTAAGCAGAAAATAAGCATTCATGCATGCATGAACATTTTTTAAAACAATTTTTTTGTATCTGCAGAAAAATAATGTCAGGTCAACTACTTAAAATATGAAATTGGTAACAGTCAAAAAAAAAAAAAAGAAAAGAAAAGAAAAGAAAAAAGAAAACTGATCTATTTACTCTTTTTTTTTTTTTTTTTTTTTTTTTTTCCCAATTAAGTTTACATCTGAGGAAGTTTTGAACACAAACTTATAAAATTTGTTTCTCTCCAAGTTTGGCACAGAAACAGCTTTAATAAAACTCATGGTAAAAGTTGTGTAGATGTTTAATACAATGAATCTGAAAATTTATGATATCTCTGAATACAAATGGCGATTTTCAAATGATCACAAAGCATTTACTCAAGACAGAAATATACTCCAGTTAAAATAAATAATATGGGAAGGAAAAGGCAGAACTAATATTTGAATATGAAACACATTTGCAACAGTAAACGGCAGTTTTTCTTTTCTTTCTTTTTTTCTTTTTTTAAATAATCTTTTTTCTTCAAAAGAAGTTCCAGTTTTCATATAAATAAAGTTTGTTTTTAGATCACTTAGTTTACATATAAATACAATCTTGATTGATCTATAGTTCTCTAAATTACTCTAAACCTAAAGAGTAATTTAAAAATTGGACTCCAGTAAAAATCACAGGTTGCCATGCAACAAGGTATCTAATAAAATCTAAAAGGCTTCCATAGAATACATGAGGTTTTTCCCATCTGAAATTGTAGTCAAGGCTAGTAAACACAGATAATACAAAGACACTGAAAAATAATGCTAGAAATATATAACCTAACTACTCAAAATGAACAAATTTCTTTACATATTTTATAAATCAAGCGTCTAAGGTTTAGCAAAATATAGAATTCATTTGTTAGTTACAAACAGTCACACAGATTTTAAACATGCTCTTCTGTTTTGCGTAAATATATAAGTAATGTTCTTTTACTTGATCAAATGGAGTTTTAAAAACATTATGCAAATGTTCTCACAACAAATTAAAAAGAGGAAGATGAAACTAAGATACAAGATCGTTTTTTGGATTAATTTTCTCAGTTGTAATATATGCATAGCTTTAATTCACCACATGAAAGTTTAGTTTATTATGATAAATATTAAAAGATAGATGATGATGACTGAAATCAGTTGAGTTTGTTTAATTTATACTTTGTATTTTATTTAACACTATCAAGCTAAAATTTATTGAAAAAAAAAAAAGAAACTAATTTAAAAACTTAGTTGCTGCAGAATTTATTAATTTTATTCTTGTTAGAATGTTGAAACTGAGAAATTGAAGCAGCCTTTACTTTTTGTAGAGTAAAAATTAGTTTTTTTCCTGGCATTAATTTTTCAAAATCAGTAGCAATGAGCAATTTAAAACCTTTCTATGACTGTAGCTGGTGGCAAAACAAAAAAGTTCCCTTCTTCAGTTGTCTAAAAGCTTCTTTCCTAACACTTTGCGTTTCAAATTTCTGTTTTCAAATCGTTACTTTGACTAAGTTGGTTTTCCCCCAACACACGGGGTTTTCAGGCGTTTCCTTGGCTCCGTGCAAGCCCCATCTTTCGTGCAAAAGGTGGATTTATTTTTACTTTGTAATCAGCGAATGGAATTGCCATGTTTCTTCTCAGTTGATGCCATAGTCCTGACACAAGCTGTCAATCAGCAAGTATGGTTCTCTCCTGCAGGGAAGATTCGGCATTTGCATTTTTGGAAGACTGCTGTTAAGATGTCAATTACCCATGGGTAGTGTCTATTCTGATTGTATTTTCATCTATATTGTATGCTTTTTTGAATAAAATAAGTTTTTGTTCAACAAGCCTCATTAGTATTAAAATGTAGCGAAAACTCTACACACACACACACACACACACACACATATATATATATACACATACAGGGTGATTCTTAATTCATCATCAATATTTAGTAGGAAGGTAGAAAATTGGGAAAGAAGACAATTTCATATAGGAAAGGATGGGTGCAAATGAATTCATCATGATGTAGGGGGTGCTGTATGTCAACAACTCCCATTCACATGCTGTACGATACTCTGTTAAAATAAACTTCACTAGCAACAAGGGTTCCGTATGTGATATTTTTCATCAATCCCATACAAAGAAGTTGATTGGAGACAAGTCTTGTCACTGTGGTGGCCAACAAATCGGTTGACTGCCACCAATCCATTGTGCTCCAAATTTTTTTTTGCCAGGTAACCACTCGCATCATTTTTCCGCAATGTTGAAGAAGTCAATATTAGACTTTTTTGTATGGGGTTGATGAAAAACATGATGTACGGAACCCCTGTTGTTCATAAAGTTTATTTTAACAGAGATATCAACATCGTGAATGGTAGTTGTTGACATAAAGCACCCCCAACATCATGATGCATTCTTTTGCACCCATGCTTTCCTACGTGAAATTGCCTTCTTTTCCTATTTCCTACCTCCCTACTAAATATTGATGATGAATTAAAACCCGCCCTGTGTGTGTGTGTGTGTGTGTGTAGCTTGTACTACGTTAAACATAGGCTAGCTATACACTAGTGTTATATTTATTTTATTATTTATTTTATTATTTATTCATTTAATTATTATTATTTTATTTTCCTTTCCTTTCCACACTTCCAGATTATTAATATTATTATTTTTCCCCACTCCATGGCATTACTTGTCTAATGATGGCATTAACCCAGCAAGCGCACACACGTTTAAATTACGTATTCCCGATGTCGAAATGTCGAAAGTAGGTCGAGGAAAAATTACAGCAAAAAATAGCGTTTAAAAGAGATCAAACATACATTGTGTTCTCGACGTCATAAAGAGCCGTTCGATTTTGGTCAGGGAGGCGGCTATCTTCGACTGTTAATGTTGGTCGCCCTCAGGAGGTCTATGATCCGTCAATACATCGCCGATTTTCCGCTCGCGGCTTTGGGGCGGTCTGAGAGACCCCCCCCCCCCCCCCAGCCAGCCAAGAAGAAACGCGATGGAGCATAGAGAAATTTTTTCAGCTTAGTTAATAGTCAGTTGAACGTCGAATAAACAGTGCAGGGGAGACAGAATTTACGGGGTCCTTTCTCACGACCTTTGACATGTCCACCCCAACCGTTTTCTCAGAAAACAGATGCTTTTTTTTTCTTTTTTGTGTGTGTATTCGTTCATGGTTCACGTGGCTCGTACTTCGCAGTTTTTTATGCAAGGGCAGAACTTGCTCCAGCGTGTAGTCAATCAATGGCTGAGCTCAGCTGCGCTACACAGAACAGTAAAATTTCCATAGTTTTAACTATAAAAGTGGATATTTTTCAAATATCTCTTGGAATATTTTTCAAGTTCAATGCTAACACGATTTATCGTTAGCTTGGCATATTAATAAGTTTGTCTGGCTCTCTTTAAATTGTGTTGGCCGGTGATGTTATTTAAAGTTTATCGGGGTAACTACAAATTTTAATTCCAGCCATCAAAATTTTAGAGGTGAGTTAAGTAATTATTTAACTAATAATTATGTGTTTTGTTTCTTTCATTCATTTTCTTTTTAATTGCTAATTATAAGTCTTCTTATTTGTATTATAGAGTGAAATATAAAGGTGCAATTGGCATAAAATCAACTGTTTACCTTAAGCATATGAAATATTTTTTCTCATTATAAGCACAAATTTACTTAATGTAAACTTACTATAACAAAAGTCAACTTATTATTGCATTATGGCATAACTTACAATGAAACAGATTAAAGCACTTTATGCAAAGTTTTTTTTTTCTTTTTAAATTGTATACTAATATGTGTGCATTTAGTATGTAATTTAAACCTATTTGGAGTAGTAAAATTGAACAAATCAAAGAATTAAGAGAGATAAATAAAAAACTGTTTGTGTAATGAAGTAGACAAAATTTTTCTCGTGGGAGGGGGGGATTTGTAGATAGAAAACTTCTTCATATTTTATTACAGGAAAACTATAATTAACTATGGAGATAAAAAAGCAGGCTTATTCGTCTAATAGAAGTGGTTCCTTGACGATTTCGTCGAATCCTGACAGTTTATAAACGTAGTAATTATGCCGGAATTCCAGACATTTAGAGAATATGTCAGTCACACACCATTTACATATGTCGTGAAAGCATGGAAATTCAAACTTCTTGTCGGGTGCACATGCCGTTTAAAAGGAAACACTTTATATTTCTAAATATAATACATTATACTACTAGTTGTTAGCTAAAGAAAAGCAATTTTGAATTAAATGATTAGAAATAACAAGTTTAAAATTAACTTCTAATCGTTTAGATAAAGTTATAAAATTTATATTCATAAAAGTTTGAACATATAAAAAATATATTAAAGTTAAAATATAATCTTGATTTTTAATTTAACAGATAAGTAACTCGCACGAACAACTTATGTCACTAATTTACATTTTAAAAGGTTTCCATTTTTTCCCCCGGTACATTTTATTAGTTCATTTTACATTTTATTAGGAAGTACAAAGTTTGATATCTTAATGCACCATGGAATGAATTTTCATCAGACATACACACTGAAACAATTATTTTCTATACATACAGAAATGTTTAAGCTGAATATTCAAAAATAATTGAATACTTAATACTTCACAATAATAAAAAAAAATTAAAAAACCTGGATATTAAAAAAATCTCATAAAGACATCACAACTTATTTGTATGCCTATTAAATTCTACACATTTTTATGTACTTTATTCAAACTTATTTCATTTTGAAAGTGAGATACAATACTTCTTTAATATTAAGGTTTAGCGACTTTTTGCCAAATATAGGAGATATCGCCAAAGTGGGTTGCTTTGAAAGCTCATTTTTTATGCCAAATTTGGCAATATTTTGCCAAGAATTGTCAAGTTTAGCAAAAGTTGCTAAAATTTTTGTCATGACCCAAATAATGACTGTCCATAGATATCATCAAAAGTCTAAAGTGACTCCATAAATAAACTACCCAGTCGATAGCAATTAAAAAGGGAGGTGTTCAACTAGGTGTTACAACAGTTCTAAATACAAAATTTGAATGTTCTGCCAATCATTTTTTGAGTTATGTAAGATATATTGCAAATCAAAATAAATTGTACACGCATACACATCATACTTAAGTACATAGCGATATCACAGAAGCTTTTTAAAGTGTATTTAGCGATGGTAAAAATCTGAATACCAAAATACAATATTTCCTTTTTTGCATAAGGAAAAAAAAAAATTAAAAAAAAAAAAAAAAAGTAAAATGTGGAAAAAAATTTATCAGTATACCATACAGACATAAAAAGGATACGGATTGCAAAACATTCTTTTCAAGTCAACCTTTTCTTTGCAGTAAGGACATGTCTGCTTTTTACCAACTATGCACCAACCACGTATGCAAAATTCGTGAAATCTGATAAATTGGTTAAGTAAAACATATAATAGTATACTAATAAAATTATTTGAAACAAAGACAATCACAAATACATTTAATATACATGTTTATAAAAAATTACATATCAATGAATATATTAATAAAATATTCCTATAAAACAATAAAAACTAAATTATAAATGGCAGTGGAGCACTCGTTTCACACAACGGGCGATGTGTGGAGAAGCACAGTTGAACAAGCGATTTTACACTTCCAGATTGTAGCAGACAATAGTGGACATCATATCCAGCATGTTTTGTAAACTTTTGTAGACTATTTATATGTTCTCGATAAATCTATGATGCACCACCTAGGGTTGGTTTTGAAAACTCCTTTTCCCCCCCCCCTCAATAAAATATCCACCATTTCATTCGGCCATTACCCCATTTTCATGCTATTCCATTGCAGTTTTTGCTACCGTCTGCTCACAAATTTTACGTTTAATTATGGACACCCACCCTGTATAAAGGAACAAAAGCAAGTTTCAAGAAAACAACTATGGTAAATTCCAAAAATGTATACAATTATTATCTATGTGGAAAAAAAAAAATATGGAGGAAAAAGGCTTTGGTAGAAATCAGCTATAATAGTTATCCTAATAATATTATAAATATGAAAGTTTGAGAGTTTGTATGTTTACTAAACTGTCACACTGAAATGGCTGGATGAATTTGGATGAAATTTTAAATGGAGATAGCTAATTTCCTGAATTAATGCATAGGGATTATTCCATATCAAGTGATCCAATTTTACAATCATTGTTTACCTCATGCTCTTTAGTTTTCTTGTAATTTCCTACACATGTTCAATGACCAAAAGTAAATGCAAATATAAAATATTAAATAGTTATCAGTTGTTGTTTCCAAGTTATTACGTCTAAAAGTTCGAAAAATGTTGCAATTTCTGTGCAACTTACTTCTACATGAATCTAGTCTAGAATTAAGCTATTTAAAAAATAAAACTATGACTGTATTTAGAATATTATAGGCTTTAAAATAATAGATTGCATATTCTTAATTTTTTTAAGTTTAAAAATTTTAAATTTAATTTAAAAAATAATATAAATAAAAATTTGCCCCAAAATCACACTGATTTGAGCATGGGATCTGAAAAGCATAATGCTTTAAAAAAAAAAAAAAAAATCTGCATAATGTGTATTTCATTTCCAGTCACACAAAGAAATCCTTTAACCCTTTCGCGCCGACTGTCACGTATACATGCCAGTAAGAAACGCACTCAGTTCCCGGCCGACATGCTGGCGTGCCAGAGCGTTTCCTCGTTCACCCCCGGCCGTCACACAGTTGTGCCAGTGTCCTGGAACGTTTTAAAAACTATAACTTTTGGCACAAGATGGCATTGTATGTCCATACGGTTACAGATACATGTAGATTTGACCTTCTACTCAGAATGGGAGTAGCATGACTCACATACACGTGGTTTTTGATAATATAAACGTAAGTTGAAAGGAATGTTTCTGAATGGTATACTTTATGACGGCTCTATAAATTCGTACGTGGTATTTCTTTATAGTAAGCAGGGAGTTTTATTTTCGCTACAGCGTTGGGTATTTCGGTTTGCAGTCCAGTTTTTTGTGGATAATTAGATCTAGTAGACGTGGATTTTTTCTCATTTTACAGTTAGAATGTCGAAGCTTCGAAAGTGTTAGAGCTTGAAATAGCAGAAATGGAGCAAATTATTTGAAATTATGAGATATTGATTCTGAAGCAGATTCGGATAGTAGTGATAGTGACACTATAATATATTCTGATTGTTCTGTTTATGGATTTAGGCTTAATAGCGAAAAACTCTCCGGCCCTGGACAGACACTTGCGAAAGAGACTGCCGGCCTCAGCGATAAGCGCGCGTTTGCACTTCCCATCGCGAAAGGGTTAATGCACTGCTAAATAAAGGAACTGGCATATTCATTAAAAAAAAAAAAGGTGGATTACGGCCAATTATCCATGCTAGGAATCTAGGCCAGGGGGTGGTATTGGCCTCCATCGGGGACTTTCTACGGTGTCCTAATCCAGATTTAAGCAAAATTTCAGAGAAAACCATGGAAAACTCCGAATGGTTAGGTTAGCATATGCGACCTGGTTTTGACCAGACACCTTCCGTCTCCCAGTTCAAAGCTATACCACTGGTGGGGCCCATGTTCATTCAAACTAGGATATGTTGCAACATTGGTTAGCCATATGTAAAACCACATTTAAACAAACTAATGCTTGTTGACATGGGATTTTGTGATTTGATTAGCTATTGAGATGTGCATCACACATATTATAATATAAATTTCCATACCTTCATTCCTATAAGTTGTAGATAAATTGCTATCAAAATATACTCATTCAGTACTGAGAGTGAAAATTTTTATATTGAAAGAAATAGAAGTTTATGGGCATAACTCAAATAAATGGATTTGTAACCTGTGAATATGAAAAAACGGTGGTTAGCATGCATTCTTTAAACAAATTTGCAAAAGAAAATGGTAACTGCAATTTTTTGCACACAAATGGCCCAGCTCCATCATTTATTTATCTGGGAAATCAGGATGTTTTCAAAATTCAATCAGAACAAATTTTAACTAAAGTTGAGCCAGCGATTGCAACTGGTTGCACTTTAACAAAAAGTGAAATGTATGCTGCTACAAATGGTCTTAAAAATATACGAAAACAAAATTTATGGCATAAAATCATTTGTAAATGATCTAAAATTAAAAGCATCTCCACAAGTTTTATGTGAGTAATATAATATAGTTTTTCTTTAATTATGTGTTACTTGTTTTTTTTTTGGGGGGGGGGGGATAAATAACATAGTATGAATAAACAGCATAGTATGAAATATTGTTTAAAATTATGGTTTAAAACATTGTTTAAAATGAATGGCATGGCTTTTAATCTTACATCCTAACTAATATTATAAATGCGAAAGTGAGTTTGTTTGTTTATGACGCTTTCACGCCTAAACCGCTGAATCGATTACGATGCATTTTAGTTTAGATATAGAGGGGACCCTGGAGTTGGCTATAGGCTAATTAGACTTTTAGATTTTTAATTACTTTTTTAATTATTAATTAAAAAACGTTTTTACATTGCCATGGTTGGCGAGTTTGTCCGTATCAAATGATTCATGTTTTGAGCTAACAAGAATGCTATTACTTCAATAAATAAGCGTGCGTGCATCTGAAAAACATTAAATACCATGGAAATTAAGCCAGTTTTATGCCAAATCTATCTATCTGTAATAATAAAAATGAATGTTCTCCAGACAAATCTACAGAAAGCAGAGCTTTGAAAATTTGAGCATGATTGAGCCCATAACTTCGGTAAAGTGCACCTGAGGCTCAAAATTTTGAAATTTTAACTACTTTTCAAAGTATTAATTAAAAGCCGTTTTATCGCCCACACAAAATGATTTATGCTTTTGAAATAAAGCAGAAATTCTATTTGCAAAACATGGAAATTATGTTGATTTTACGCCAAATTAAAAAGCATAAGTAAAGAAAGGGGTACTTACGTATTATCCCGGCGGTCTGCCAAGACAAGCGATTTTTTGCCGAAATAAATGCAGGGCACATGAAATTATTAATGGTTTTGAATACGATTGGCAACCCATTAGACGATAAAACAGTTTGGCGGGAATGACCGCCGAGATAATACGTAAGTACCAAGAAAAATCCAGATGTGTTTTTTAAAGTTCATAAATTTCCAAATCCTACCAATTATATAAATGTGTATGTTTGTGTGTTTGGATGTTTTTGACTGAATCACACAAAAATGGTTGAATGGATTTGAAAAAATTTGTAATGAAAATAGCTTATGCCCTGGATTAACATACAGGCAGCCTTTCAAGCATATAGCATAAATAATTCTTTCACAAAGACACTCAAAATAATTCTAATGCATTGCACTCTATGGACATTTTGTAGCTACTAAACCGATTCTAAAACTTTTTTCACTGATTAAAAGTTACATTATTCCTGTGTATCATTGCTTGTTTTTCGATTAAGCCCGATTGACTGCACTAGGGTTCTAGGCCTACATGGAAAATTCCTCTGTGGGGGATTTTCTAAGGGATCCTATCCCGTATTTATGCGAGGTTTTTTAGAAAACCACGGAAAACTGGGAGCGGCTAGGTCGACAGGCGCGACCAGGGTTTGAATCTGGCATCTCCCCCCTTGCAGTTTTGAGAGCAGAACATCTTAGACACTGGTGGCATCCTAAGTGTTATAGGCTACCTTTAATGCATATATCACAGATAGTTCTTTTACAGGGATGCTAATAAGAATTACATTACGCTCTATGTGCATCTCTGTAAGTACTGAACCGATTCCTAAACTTTTTTTACTAATAGTAAGCTACACTATTCTTGAGTATTATAGGCTAAAATTCATGCATGTAGCATAAATAGTTCCTTTACAGAAACACTCAAAATAATTCTAATACATTACACTCTCTGGGTATCTCTAACTACAGAACCGATTCTCAAACTTTTTCACTAATAGAAAGCTGCTCTATTCCTGATTAACATCATTTGAAACAAGTAAAAAGCAAATAATATTTAAATGCAGTTCCTTTTGTCGCAACAATATTTGTTATTCACACATGCTACATTTCTATCGGGACCTAATTCTAAAGCCGACACGGACGAAGTCGCGGGTAGCAGCTAGTATTATTATATTTTGTATATTTTTTAATCTTACATATTATATGATATGCCTTCACATTTTTTCCCTTGCTATATAAATAGTATTTTCTTTTCTCTGTGATCCCATTGGGACCCAGTTGAAATTTTGAAGACACTTTATAAAAATAGTTGGGAATTAGTACAGTTTTTTGAAGAATCTTTATTCATATTAAATTTTTTTATAAAATTTTAAAAATTTAAAGTATTGTTGCCATATTACTTGTCATTTTAAAGCTTGTGATTTCCAGAATAAAATGATACTTACTTTTTAAATATTTTATTTCGATGTTAATTAATAAAGGTTTATGTGCAGTAATTTTTTTTTTTTTTTTTTTAAAGTTCTTTTTATACCTGAATAAAATGAGATTTTAAAAAGTAAACAAATATAGATTTTAGACCTTCTTTCATAGTACTTTATGTGTACGTAAAATCAAAACAATTAAAAATAATAAGGTAAGGATTATCGAATCACTTGACATAGAATGACCCATAGGCAACTTCAAAATTATAAAAATCCACCCATTCCCTGATTTTTTGTAACCTTCAGTCCAAAAAGCTATTCCAATAGCTTAACTTGAGCAGATTAGTGAACCTAGTTAACAAGGCGAGATATTTTTTTTTTTTTTTTTTTTTTTTTATTCAACAATTCAAGTTAGAAATCGTAAGTGAGAATGAGATTTTAAAGTCACAAGTTTAAAATTGCATTAGAAATTAGAAACCCATTTAGTGGGCTTAGTGGAAAAATTTCACCATGACTATGTAATTAAACACACTTTGATATAATAGAAAATACAGAGCTTCTCTTGTCATGGTAATAGCAGAATCGCATCGGATTCCCATTTGCTGAGAATATCCACCCCCAGAGTTTTTAGAATGGCAAAATTGAAGTACATAAATATGCAACAAATAAGACTATAATGAATGTACATAAATATAAAACATTAACTCAACAATGCTTTGAAGTACCTGGATTTTTAATGTTATTCATGGTATTCTGCATTTAATATCTTCAAATGAAAAGAAAGAAAATTATTTTATGTAAAATATTGAAAACAAAAGATTATTATTAGGCATGTACTTTTCTACTTTATGCATTATATTATGATAAGAAATATTTTATCAGTGAAAAATATAAAAATTTAGGTATATAGAATAAATGTTATACATTAATATACATTAGTCTTAATTTTCCCTAGGCAAATTAAAGGATACGTATGACCACAAGTCAACTTGTAAGTTTTCTCAACTATGGCTTGAGAATTATCTTGGACTAGAATGTTATTTCCACAGACTGCACAAATATTTGGCTCTAATTGTCTATCAGGAATGCCTGTTGTTGTATAATACTGAAAAAGAAAGGTTAGAAACAAGTAAGTGCAATGTACAGTAACAAACTAAACTAAATTATTCTCATAGGAAAACAACGATTATATCATCTGCTAGAGGTAAAAATTTACTTTCAACTACTGATAAATAATAACAGTTATCATCCAATTATTTGAATATACAGGGTATCCCAAAAATGTAACACGGTTTAATGCCTTATCTATTAGAGATAGGTGGGCAATGCAAGTTGAAAAAATATTCAGATTAAGGTAGGAAAAAAGACTACAGTAGATTGCCGATCCGGATCATCCGGATACATGAAGAAAAAAATTTCAAAAAAATTCAAAAGGTTATACTTTTCAAATTTGTAAATGACCACCATACCCCCCCCCCCCCCAAAAAAAAAAAAAAAAAAAAATCCCATTATTCTTCTTCAAACATAAATTAAGAAAAAAAAATTTGCTCTACTGTACATGAAGAAAAAAATTTCAATTTTTTAAAAAAGATTACACTTTTCAAATTTGTAAATGACCCCCCCCCCATACCAAAAAAAGAAAAAAAATCCCAATTAGTAAGATATGCTCCATACACTAATGAGGTGATATACAAAATTAAAGGCTTTCATCATTAAAAGTCTCAAGAGACATGAAGATAAATATATTTCGACTTAGACCACTTTTTAATGGCTCTCGAAGGGAAAAAAATCATGTCGGATAATAGTGTTTCAAGGGTTGTGCAGAAATTACAAAAAACAACAACATCAAAACAAAAAGTTGACTCTTTCTTTAATGTACTTTGTTATTCCATTTTAGAAAAATATTAGGGGGGAAAAAGAACTGCATCTAAAAACCCGTCATTCATGATAACTTATTCAAAACTAACCAATTCTTAAAATATAAATTTAAGCCTCTTAAAGTAGAACACACAAAAAAAAAACACCGACTTGAGAGTTTTGTATGAATTTGAAACTTCAGTAATATTCTGGTTTTAATAAATTCTGGTTAAAATAGGAAGCATTTTATATTCTTACGGCATTGCAGCTTTCGATAAAGGAGTACTAAAAGAAAAATATTTACACTGAAATTTCTTTTCTTTATTGGTTTACTTAGGGGAGAGAGGTGAAAAAGTTAAATTTAAAATAGGAATAAATTTTTACTCTTATGGCATTGGAAGTTTAAATAAAGGAATGCTGAAGAGAAAATACATATTCTCTAGACAGAAGGAAAAAGATTGAATTGAAAAAAATCAAGAATGCTGAAAATTGCCAAACAATTCATAAAATTACTTGTCATGTCCATACATCAGTAAATTAATACCAAAATCCATATATTTTAGAAATAATCCGTAAAAGTTTTCAGGTATGCAATGGTATATCACAGTTTTTGTTTCAGAATATAGATCAGCTTTTGATTTCATTTTCATTTTTAAAAAATGAAACCAGCAAATAATTTAAAAATCACACACACAATTGAATTGAACAAATACGTTGTTATAATCTTTACATAAACACTACAACAGCCAAAGGATAAGATGAAAATGACCCAGGGAGAAAAAGAACCAAAATGATCTCAACAGCACTTCTAGAGTTATTTCTATGGATATATAATTCAAATTAGAAAAAAGAAATTATAAAATATATGCCATGAATCTGCACAAAATATGGCAATCCCATTCCTATAGCTAAAACGATTTTAAAAATAAATAAATAAATTATAAAAATGGGAGTTAGAATAATTAAATGTAACCAAATATATTAAATTTTATCAACTGAAACATACAGCAATTAACAACTTAATTACCCCTATTGTGGCTGCCATTTTATCTGTAATGATTTCAGAAATATCCCTGCCTAGGACACCATAATATAAACCGTAGAATAGACACATGAGTCCGCAATCCATCCATGGCTGAGGCAAGCTCCTGAACATCAAGTTTACCCCAAGAAGAGTCAGAAGCACTATTATGTAGCCTATAACACCAAGACCATAGCTGATCATGTAGATAAGGTAAAACCACTTATAAACTAATCTGTAATAGCAATGCAAGTAATTAATTTGTTTCTAAATTATCATAATAAGCAAAATTATATTACTCAGATAAAAAATTATAAACTTCTAATTTATTAGTAAAATTAAGAATGAACAAAGTTTTATTGACTTTTATATTATATAATAATGGGTATGCAAAACAGGAATATAGGATCACAAACTATGCATAAACAAAAACATAAATTTCATTACAGTTCGATAACAACAAGAAGCTTGCACTAAATTTTTTACTTCTTGTACAGCACCGCCAATTTAGTGTGACATTCTATTTTCAATTCAACTTAATACAGTATCAATCAGTTATATCATACTGCATACACCTTATAAAATTGGTTTCTCAAAAAGAATTATAATTACCTCGGTGTCATTCCAGCAATGGGTTTCTGTAGAGCTCTGCTAATTACTATGCATGTTAAAACAGTAAAAATAACCCATGTTGAGATAAAACGTACCCACGCATGCCTTGCTGATATAATGAAAGGAATCAACCACATGGCCAACAGAGAAACTCTCTAGAAAATAAAGGAAGTATTTAGGTACGCGCAAAGACAAAATAATGAGAAATTGTAAAATCTATTTTCAGACAGACATTAGACATCTATACAACCATCTATAAATGATCATAGCAATTGATTAGGATTGTGATTGCTGCCAATTTCTAAAAAGATTATGGCTTTGAACATTGTTAAATTCACAAAAACATGATAATCTTGATAAAATCAAATATTCAAAAACTTCATGATAAAATCAAATATTCAAAAACTTCTGAAACAATGCAATTTTATTAAAGTACTAGCTGAAGTACCCGTCCTTGACGGGTTACTGACTTTCGTCAGCATTGTAGGAGTACACAGAATGGATGTAGTATGTTGCCAAAGTAAAGAAAGCGAAGTTATAATTTTTACTAGCTGCTGCCCGCGACTTCGTCCGCGTCGGCTTTAGAGTTAGGTCCCAAAAGAAATGAAGCATGTGTGAATAACACACATGTTTGCAACAAAATAAACTGCATTTAAATAGCATTTGCTTTTTACTTATTTTATATGAAGTATAATGCTTGGTAGTATACTTCACTTAAAATAAGAGAGTAAGCAGAGTTACTAAATTTAGATTTTTTTCAGGCATTTGGCGAATACATTTACGACAGTATTTGCTAACTGTTTTGTTTTTCTTGTGTATTTATGCTATAGCATGAATTTTAGCCTATGTTAATCAGGAATAGTGCAGCTTTTTCTTAGCGAAAAAGTTTTAGAATTGGTTCTATAGTTACAGAGATACCCAGAGAGCGTAATGTATTATAATTATTTTGAGTGTTCCTGAAAAGGAACTATTTGCGCTACATGCATGAATTTTAGCCTATAATACTCAAGAATAGTGTAGCTTACTATCAGTGAAAAAAGTTTTGGAATCGGTTCAGTACTTACAGAGATACACATAGAGTGTAATGTAATTCTTATGAGTATCCCTGTAAAAGAACTATTTGTGATATATGCATAAAAGGTAGCCTATAACACTCAGGGTCCCACCAGTGTCTAAGAAGTTCTACTCTCAAAACTGGAAGGCTGAAAGTGCCAGATTCAACCCCTGGTCGAGCCTGTCGACCTAGTCGCTCGCAGTTTTTTGCAGTTTTCTCCAAAACCTCGCGTAAATACGGGCTAGGATCCCTTAGAAAGTTCGCCACAGAGGAATAACCCATATAGGCCTAGGACCCTAGTGCAGTCAATCGGTCTTAATCCACAAACAAACAAACAATAATACTCAGGAATAGTGTAACTAAGTTTTAGAATCGGTTTAGTGGCTATAAAATTTCCATCGAGCGCAATACATTAGAATTATTTTGAATGTTTTTGTAAAAGAATTATTTATGCTATATGCTTGAAAGGTTGTCTGTATGTTAATTCAGGGCATAAGCTATCTTCATTACGAATTTTTCCAAATCCGTTCAGCAATTTGTGTGTGATTCAGTCAAAAACATCTAAACACACAAACGTACACATTTTTTAATGACTATGTCATTTTATCTCTCAATACCCTTATTGAAAAATGTGTCCCAAAAATGCGACATAAAAAAGCAACATAATTTTACATGTATTTAAATACTATTAATTCACAACAGCTTTAATATCGAGATTAAAGCAGTCTTAGTCTCGATATTGTTACACTATTTCGTAAGCTGTAGAATATGCTCCACATGTATTTTTTACATATATTCAAATATTATTAGTTCACAACAGCTTTAATCTATTGTTACAATATTTCGTAAGCTGTAGAATATGCACCACATGTATTTTTCTGTAAATAGGTTACACTCATAAAAATTTCCACATAGGGTTACCAGGCGAAATACGCGAAAGATGAGGGATAAAATGCCAAGTTAATTAATATAGTTTTAATATGGCAATAATAAAACTAAAAAATTAGGGGGTTCAGGGGGATCTCCCCCTGACGAAGCTCGAACAGCCGAGTTTTTATATTATTGGTAGGATTTGGAAATTTATGAAGTTTAAGAAACACATTTGGACTTTTCTTTCTAATGCTTTTTAATTTGGCGTAAAATCAACATAATTTCCATACCATTTCATGTTTTTCAACTGCATGTTTATCTGAAAATAGAATTTCAGCTTTATTTCAAAAGCATAAATCATTTTGTGCGGGCGATAAAACGGTTTTTAATTAATAATTAGAAAAGTATTTAAAATTTCAACATTCTGAGCCTCAGGTGCACAGTCATGGGCTTCTATGCTCAAATTTTCAAAGCTCTGCTTTCTGTAGATTTGTCTCGAGAACATTCATTTTTATTATTATTGATAGATAGATTTGGCATAAAACTGGCATAATTTCCGTGGAATTTAATGTTTTTCAGATGCACGCACGCGCTTCTTTATTGAAGCAATAGCATTCTTGTTAGTTCAAAACATGAATCATTTGATTGATACGGGCAAAACTCGCCAAGCATGGCAACGTAAAAACAGTTTTTAATTAATAATTAAAAAAGTAATTAAAAATCTAAAATTCTAATTAGCCTATAACCAACTCCAGGGTCCCCTCTATATCTAAACCAAGATGCATCCTAATCGATTCAGCGGTTTAGGCGTGAAAGCGTCATAAACAAACAAACAAACAAACAAACTCACTTTTGCATTTATAATATTAGTTAGGATGTATAGTTAAAATATTACAGGTTAGAGAGTAACTAAGTAATATCATTTCATTCGCTTTAGGCGTAATTATGTGATGCGCGTACGAATATTTACGCATTTTGAAATAATTTTTGCAAAATCTCAAAATCTAATCAACATTTTTGAAAAATTGGAAGCCTAGAATTTAAGTTGAGTGACAACCTATCATGTCACCAAATTTCGTTTCATTCCTTGCAGTCTTTATTTCGTGATGCTGGAACAAAATTTCAGCATTTTAAAACGATTTTCACAAAATCTCAAAATGTAATCAAAATATTTTAAAAATCTAATGCCTATAACTTAAGATTAGCAACTATCTATCATATCACTAAATTTCGTATCATTCGTATTAGTTGTTATTACATGATGTTTGAAGAAATATAAACGTATTTTGAGAGAATTTTCACAAAATCTCAAAATCTAATACAAATGTTTAAAAAATTGGGCACCTATAGTTTAGGTTCAGCAACCATCTATCATGTGACCAAATTTCATATCATTCGCTTTAGTGGTTATTACGTAATGCATGAACAAAGATTCAATCAGTTTTAAACGATTTTCGCAAAATCTCGAAATCTGATCGATTTTTTTTAATTAGATGCTTATAGTTTAAGGTGAGAGATAACCTATCATTTCACCAAATATCATTTTTTCACCTTTGCAGTCTTTACACGATGCTCGAATACGAATTTACGCAGTTTAAAACGATTTTCGTAAAATCCCAAAATCTAATCAAGATTGTTTAAAAATTCGACGCCTATGTTTTAAGTTGAGTGACCACCTATCATGACACCCAATTTCATATCAGTCGTTTTTACATGATGCTTGAACAAAGAAAGCGTTACGGACAGAATGACAGACAGACAAACCTTTTTTTTAGGGTCGCACCGGATTCACAGGTGCTTGAAACAGATAGAAATCCCAAAATTTTTGAATTCCAAGAAATGTACAGACAAAAGTCTAATTTTATTTATATAGATTTCTGTAAAATAGCATTTTTGTAAATGATTATAATAAAAAATTTGGTCGAGTAATAAGGAAAAAACAAAACAGCTAAATGGGTTTTTTAAACTGTAAGAAATCAAATTAATAAACATTGGCAACACAAAAATATTGGCGAACTTTCTTTTCATACATCATTTAACACACAAAATAAACAAATAAATAGAAATAAAAATGAGAATTCCTTTCATGTTAAACATTTCTCACTGTGTTAAATATAATTAATCAATTCATCACTAAGCAAACTGCTTTATAAAGTAATAAATTTAAAAAGTACTATTTAAAAAAAAGCTTTAAAAGTTAAATTAGAAATATGTATTCTCTACTTACTAATGATATATTTTGCAGTTATATATATAAAAACATTTACAAACTTAGAAAGAACACACAAAATAACTGACCTGATATGACCGATTATAACGCTTTTTCCATTCAACCAGTAAGATTTGTGAAACTACTACAGCTATAAGTAAGATCAATATCATCCATGCATGCATGGACTCATGACCTCGATGCTTCTCATGCATTTGCTGATGTAAATACCTAGAATAAGCAATTTTGTTACCTATACTATGAAAGTGTTTTTAATCAAAAACAAACAAAAACACTTTATGATTAAATAATCCAAACAGAAAGAAATTGTCTCTCTTCAAGACAGAAAACCCAAATTTAAGCACTGTTTAAAATTCTTTTCCTTATTTTTGTAACATCCATTCCATGCCTCTCTTAGAAAAAAAAGGAGAAGGAATAACTTGGAAGGTGGGAGGTTGTCTTTCCTCCCCACACCCCTAGAGTAATTTCATTTCTTTCAATCAAATCCCCTTGAGGCAGAAAATAATAAAAGAATAGGCATGTTAGATTTCATTAGTTTCAGAATTTTGAAAATCATTTCTTTGTTCTTGAAGGCCTTACTTTTATTCTTCAACCATCCAAATATAATTTGAGCAGAGGATTTGTCCATTTATTTTTAGTGACAGCTTTTTAAAAAATCTAGGTGTGAAATTAATATTAATGAGTTAATTAGGTATGATACAGTCAGAACTCGTTTAACTCTTGAGACCTGTTGTCATAACCAAAATGTCACAATAACCACATTTGCATATGCAAAAATAAGGACTTCACAGTTGTGATAACTAGGGTGTCTTGAAAACTGAGTGTCAGGGTAATGAGGTCAAACTGTATATTTAATGTTCTGCACAACCTGTTTTGGTTCAAAAAAGGAAAGGGATTGTTGTTTAAATGCTTGAGTTACATTCATGCAATATGATAAGCATGCTATACATTGGTTCAGACTATGTCCAAATGTGCGAACAAGGCTCGGGGGAAATTCTAAAGCTCTAGGAAAATTTTTGCCCCGAGTATATTTAAAGTTGGGGCAAAAATTTTGCTCGAGCCTTGTTTGCAGATTTGCAGGATCTTCCTATGTGGCAAAGATGTAGATCAGTTGCTGAGTTTCACCTGGCCACTGGTGTTGACTGCCTCCTCAAACACCATTCACTCGAAACAGAAAGGCATTTAACTGACTTGATCAAGCATTTTTCTTTTTCGTGAATATCCATAAAAAATAATATAGATAAAGTAATATTTTTAAAAACTGTAAAATTATTAATTAAATTTTTAAAAAACAATCATAAAATAACATTTGTTCAAAATATTTTTTTAAGAAATTATTTAATGCAGTAAAATTTTAAATAAATGAAAAAATAGTACTTTATAATAGAATATAAAAAACTTATGTCTCTATTTTTTAGACCTTAACTACAATATATAAATTGCACACAATGGGAAAAAAAAAATGTGTTTCTAAGCAAAAGCAATCAAATTATTTATTGACTCCATTATTACTATATTCCAAAGGGCTAGTATATATCCCGAGGTTTCTTTTTTTAAAATTTTAATGTTATAAAAACACATTTTACTACTAAATTGTTAAATTTTAAAAGGTTCTGCTCGACAGTGTACAAATGTTTATTTAGAACTACAGTATATTTCTCAAAATCACACATTAAATACACACAAATCCACATTTTTATTTAGCATATATGAATCCGATAGATTTAAATAGGTTCTTGACAAATCTATTTCTTAAACGTAATGTGTTTCACATAAAAAAAAATTTTTTTTTCAAAATTCATTATTCTGAAATATTTTTAATTTTCCGCTAATGCAGCAATAGAAAAGTGCAATCTGGCACATGACACTTTCATTTGAGGGAAAATGGAAAGGAAGGGATTCAAAATTATTTCGATGCCGATCCTCGAATGTGGGTGTTATGTTTGATAATTAATAAACAATCGGCTCTAATTGTAGACCACCACTTTAGTGAAAGCTATTCGTATAAATGATGGCAGCTTCTATTGTTCTTAATTGACTGTTTTGCATCCTTACAAGTTTTTGTTCTAAATGATTGCTCAGTGTAATCAATATCTGGCCTTCCCACTTCATATTATCTATAATTATTAAAGATATTTACTAAGTATTAGTTATGGATTTGTTTAGAAATGAAAAACAACTTTTTGCAAGATAGAAAATTTGTATGATTTTGTGGCATGCGTTGATCTGAATTTATGTCACAGAAAATTAAGGGCAAATACTTTTACGAAATGTAGGTTAAGGAATAAAGTTTAATCATTTTGAGATTGTATCAAACCAGTTCTGAATATTTTCTACATGGTACACAAAATTACTTTTTTTGAGAACAAAGTACAATATCCCCTCGCTATTTGTGGGGGTTATGTTCTTTGCCCTTCTGCGAATACGGAAATTCTACAAATAATTGATGCAGTTTTGAAATGCCTATCAGGGGTCGCGCGGTCGATCGCCAACGTCGCAAATAAAATTAGTATGGTGAAAGAAAATATGTTTTGCCGAAAATATTGATATTTGCTTTTCTTAATGAAGTCCGGGAAAAATCTAATTTGGCAAATGAATTGGCAAAATGTTAAAAAGAGCCAGCGCAACCCCTGCCTATGCATGATATTATATGCATTAAAATATGCTTCCCAAACACATTCTAAAAAATAGTCTTACACATTAATACAGTAACAATATAGTAACACATATTAATGATAAATTAAAAACAGTAATAATGGAGTGAATGATGTAATGTTGGCTGCACCCAATCAGAAGTAAAAAGAAACAAAAGCATGACTATTATTTTTAAATTACTTGTTTATGAGTTATACTGTATCATCTCTCTTTCCTAATTTTTTATTTTATATTACTGACATTGTTATTTTAAAATTATTTACCAATTAAGGTGAATATGAGCATTTTCTGCTAAAAAATGGCCGAAGAAATTCACGAAATTGCCAAAATCATGAAAAAAAAACTTTGAGAGCAAAATCCACGAATATGCGAGGCTACGAATGGTGAACTGCAAATAGGCATGGATATACTGTGTCCCTTTTTTTAAATTCTCTCACAGATACCTGTTTTACATACTCCACTGGTCTTTTTCATGAAGAAATGTTAATTTTCCCCAGGACTGACAGCTGTCATCATCTTTACGTTTTCTGCTGCCCACGAGCATAGTCAGATAAAAGAAAAAGCTATCTACGTACATAATCCAAAACTATCTGCAAACTCATAATAGCTCATGATCAAGGACGTATTTAGCAAGGGGGGTGTCCAGGGAGTCTGGACCCCCCCCCTCTCCTCCTCCTGAAATTTTGATTTTTGTCACTATAGTGATAGCTTTTTTGTCAAAAATTCTGCCTTTTTAATGGTTGGAACACCCCTCCAAAATGTTTTCCTGAATACGTGCCTGCTTGTGATAACTTAATAGATATTACGTTTATGAACACGTGTATATGCATACGAAACACACATCTGTGCAATGCATTTGCGCTATAGCGACTTAAAAAATACTTTTTTTGGTAACTATCCATCTTAAAAACAACACAAAAAAAACTTGGAATTACCGAAAAACTATTTGCAAGACCCTTGAATGTATCCGGACACAGTGTGCGTGCGTGCATGCGTCTATATTATCTGACTACGGCCACGAGCCTTATTATTAGGGATGCAATGAATACCATATTTTGCCGAATAACGAATACTGAATATTCGGTTAAAATTCTAACCGAATAACGAATACTTGGTTAAAATTTATTAAACTTATTAAATCATTATTAAACTTTGATTGCAATGATTAACGTAATTAGTTTTTTCTTAAACAACTAGCTGCGTGCCCGTTCTTCGCATGGTAGGAAACAAATATTTTACTAAAATCTAATCGTAACTATCTATGCAAAAGCAATATGTCAAAAAGTTCAAGTAGTCCTTTTGTTGAAACTACCGTGAAATATATTACACAACGTATGATTATGGTTTAGTTAGTTATAAGACGATCGTTGAAAAATAATGAATATAACACTTTTAATTTCACGAAATAGTTATTAACGTGGTATGCTGTTCTTTAATCCATATTATCCAAACAAATCTACTATTACTACCAGAGATAAAAATGAGAATACTATCTATTACTTATATTAATATTATCTATCTTCGTTTCTCAGTTTTTAATGCTCAATTTAAAGAAACAGATTAGATATTTTAAACCAATGATGCCTTTCTACTTTTTGGTGATTCTGTGAAATTTATGCATTGCCATTAAAACAGATCTCCATATATTTTTAAGCATAATTCTTGTCTGATCGGCGTATTTAGCACAGCAAAATATTTCATCTCGCAGTGGTGGAAAACATCCAAGCTGTACCAATTTAAATATTATTTAAATCCACAATGGTTCAGAATTGTGAAAACATCAAACTGTGTAATCTCGAGTAACTATTTGGAATCGATCAAATTGCGAATAGGGCGTTAAATTGTGTTGCAGAGTTTACGAATTTCAGACAACTTATAATCTATGACGTCACGTTCTGACCAGGGTAGTCGAATTTAGTCATTTCGCACAATAGTTTTCAAACGGAGTAATATTGAAACATACGACGTTGAAAAACTCTCGCTTGCAACAGAACTTTATTAAAGTTAACTTGAGAGATATTGCGGTTATTCCTAGCTAATCAGTATTTCAAATATTTTCCGTATCCATTTTGCTAATGATGTAACTTTTGTGCAAGAGCTTGTTAAGTTGCTAAAATTTAACAAAAAAAGAGGATATCTAATATAGATAATATACCGCCAAAAGTCGTCCAAATCTGGCGAAATTTTGTACGATTTTTGGGAATACATACAACGAACGTCGTCAAACCGATAGCGAATACTATGAATTATGTTAATTAGTATTTTGCATCTTGTGCCGACATTTGAATTTCCCACGATTTAAAAAAATGCAAGTTTCCTTTCGTTATTATGGTTGCTGAAAAATCACAGAGCTCAAAAATCGCTAAGGATAACACGCGCATTAAACAAAATACTTTGAATTTTTATAATAGTAATTTTTGCATCTTAACCTTTTAATGTAATTAGATTTCTAACTCATTTTCATGAGGTCAAAATGACATCATTCTCAGTTGCGATATCTAACATGAATTAGTGAAAGAAGAAAAAGAAAGAAAAAAAAAAAAAACACGTTTTATTTTCTACAGGATCTGATAATCTGGATGGAAGTTTATTATTTCACTCGTGGTGTAATTTTTTTGTCAAAACTTGTTAACCAGGATTTTTAATGCATTTTTACACTCGTGACATCAAAATGACGTCAGTCTCACTTGAATTATTGGAAGTAATAAATAAATAAATCTAACTTTGTTAACTATGCTCACGAATGTGCTGAAATCGGTTATTTGAGTAGCTTTCTACGCTGAAAATTGTGAAAAATCGTAAAAAGTTAGAGAATGGGTGGATTTCCAGAATTTTAAAGCAGCCTACGGACTATTTTATGTCGTTTTACATGTATGTGCAAAATTTCAAGCCGTTCAGTCGAACGGTGTGGGAGGAATTTCCGGATGAGCAAACAAACAAACATACTTTCACATTTATATAATAGATTGCATGAAAACTTCAATTATTTTTAAAGAAGCACAGATATGTTAATGTTCTATTTTTTTCATATTTAATGCGTTTTCATTTTTCGAGTTTTAAGAGATGTAGATATTAATGATTTCATTCATTGTTATATTTAACAACTTAAGTGGCAACAATGGATTCCGTTACTACGGAAACTGTAGCAATTTTAAAAATAGAACATGAAATGAATTATTCATGTTTACTTTGATAGAACTGCCATATTGGTGTAATTAACGCCACAAATTGATGGGCAAGTAGTGTTATGTGTTTAGTTTAAATTTGGACAAGTAGTGTTATTCAGGTCTCTATTTAGGTGAAACAAAATGCCTAATAAGATGTCTTATTCAGAACTTTAGTGATTGGCAATGGAGATTGATGAAGATTGCAACAAAAATTATCTGCTCACCTGCGAACAGCTTGAAAAAGCAAATGCATCTACTGTCTCTCAATTGTTTCACAGAGCTCTGGAATTATTATGGGACAGGCAGATTCACTATGTTTGTGACAGATGCGGCACCCTACATGATGAGTGCTGGAAGAGCCTGAAGGTTTTGTTTCCAAAGATGCTACATGTACTAAGTTGCCTCGCTCATGCTCTTCACAGAGTTTGTGAGAAATGGTGAGAAGCACCTTTCCAAATGTCGATAAATTAATCTCAAGCATGAAAAAGATTTTCCTGAAAGCTCCATCTCGTTCACAGGCTTTCAAAGCCTCGCTAGATATAACCTTTCCTCCGGAACCCGTGATCACAAGATGGGGAACATGGATCCAAGCATTTCAGTACTATGCTGATCATTTCGATTTGATCAAAACATTTGTTTGTAACAATCTTGATTCAAATGAAGCAGTGTGGATAAAAACTGCAAAGAGTTACTCATGCAATCATTTAATAAAGATGACATAGCGGTAATATCGGTGAATTTCTCTGTTTTGCCAAAGACAATTTTAGCTCTTGAATCTCAGCAACTAACACGTTCCCAATCAATTCAATATATAGATACTTTAGAGAAAACATTTAAAGACGTAAAGGGATCAAAACTGGATCTGATAAAAGAAAAACTTTCTTTATGTGCTGAAAAAAAATTCTGAC
This sequence comes from Cheiracanthium punctorium, assembly GCA_038373885.1. Lineage (NCBI taxonomy): Eukaryota > Metazoa > Arthropoda > Arachnida > Araneae > Cheiracanthiidae > Cheiracanthium > Cheiracanthium punctorium. The sequence continues at coordinate 862,475 of JAWZYV010014794.1, forward strand.
TTTAAGGAGCTCAGGATCATTGCGCAAATTTCGGAGGGAGAATCTTCTTTTGAAGAGTTATCGAAAAGTGAAGAAATGAATATAAATGATCTATCAAGCTACAAATATGTGGCGATTGTATCATGTGATGTAGAAAGATCTTTTTCAATATTTAAGAGTATTTTTCGTGAAAATCACCAGTCCTTAGTATTTGAACACTTAAAGCAATATGTAGTTATTGCATGTAATAAATAATTCTTATTTTTTGGACATAGTTTATATTAGATATGTACTTTTTAAATTTTTTCTTGTTTGGAAATATGTATCTTTTTTATATGTTAATGGCAATAGGTATTTCGTTATTTTTAAACCGAATTTGAGTATTCTACATTTCGTTTATGCATATTATGATGCATATTTATGCACTTATTTTTCTAGATTTTTTGTGCATATAAATACGAGCCTTAATCATTATTTTTTACTTTTTAGCTTAGTAAATAATTTATTATAGTGAACAGATATTTATAGATGCTTAATGTTATTATGTTCCTTAATGGATCAATTAATATTTTCTCCTTTATTGAGAAAAATATTTACTCCAGATTAATATTTTGCTTACTAACAAGCATAAAAATATAACAAAGTTTAATTACAGCCTTAATTTAAAATGTTGATTCTTAAAAAAAGAAAAAAAAAAGTAAAAATTACGTTAAAAAATAAAGTAGAGAAAACATGAAAATTAAGTTAAGGAAAGGTAATATTAAAGGCAATAAATGATGGGTTTTTTATGTGGAAAGTGGCGGACATTTTAACATTTATATTGCACTCTGGAGAAACGTTAATTTGCCAAAAGTTCATCAAAAGGACGGGGCAAAAAGACATTATTTTGACATTTATTTAATGGTTGTCTACGTCTTGGGTAAACACTTTGAAAAAGAGAAGGGACAAAAATAAACTGTGGTGATTGGTGCATAAATTTGCAGAGCTCATTCTTAGGAAAAAGGGTAGGGTGCAAAGGTTTTAAAAAAGGGCATCATTATTTTAAAAGGCATTGTGTTTCTTAAAAAGGGCAGTACATATCCTGATTAAAAGCACTTCTAATTCGCAAAAAAAACCATAAAAAATTGAGTGAAACAATGCTTTATTGATTAATAAATTAATAATAACTAATTACTAGTCTATTAAAAATTAGATAAAATTAATATAGTTGATAAAGCTAAGTAATGTAAAAGAATTAATTACTTTTTAATTAATTATAAATAGTTAAGTTAATAAGAATATTTCTAAAAGATTTTTAAGGGTTTTTTTCTCTTTATAACAAAAATAATCACTCAAACATACCTAACAGACAAGAAAATGCTTAATTAAGTAAATATTTTGCATAAGAAGCACATTTTAATAAACTATTTATTTGATCACTTTGTTTAAAAGTTTAAATTAAGAAACACTTAATAAAGTTAAGTAGTTCTAAACCTAAATTTTCATTTTTATTAATTTTCTTCAGTTTTCAAGTTATTACACCTATAAAAATAATTCATTCAATTTTTCATCATTCACTTGTCTTTGTAAGAATTAATCCAATAGCACAGACAATTAAAATAAAGTTAATGCATGAAATTATTAATAACACTTCTGTTCAAAATAACCATAAAATGGTATAAATATCTATTCCGGTAATTCAATATATATTCCACCGCAAATTCCAGTTATTTATTAAATTTTTTAAAAATGGACAACAATAGCTAAAAATTTTTTCAGGATTATCTGCAGCCATTATAAGTATTTTTCTGGTGATTTTAAGAATCAGCTGGTTTACCTATGTAAGTGGCAATATTGAAACAGCCTGAAAAGACATAAGAATCTCAACCCCATCTTTCTTCCCCTTTCCTTCAATACTTCAATTCTTTCTCCCCCTTTCCTTTCCTTTCTTTTAACCACAAAGAAAGAAAGAAAAAAAATATGTTCTGACAAGAAATTTCTAACTTGTTCAAATTAAGATGTCTTTTTTAAATTTGGACTCTGAATCAATTTTTGCATTTAAAAGTGATCCCCAAAATTTAAAAAAAATCAGTCTATTAATAAAAAAATTACAGATGAATGAATTTTTACACAGCTGATTTCCATCCCCCCCTTGTGTGAATTCCTCCCCACCAAATACGAGAACAAATAAAAGGGATGACAAAACTTCGGTAGAGATTTAAAAAAAAAAAAAAAAAAAAAAACTTGCAGGCAAAAGAGGATGTCTAATTTTTAATCATAGGGGCACTAACGTGAATCAAAAGGCAACAGGGCAGAATTTTTTTTTTTTTAAAGGGCATCAGGGCCCGGCGCCCTGCTGACCCCGCCTAGAATGAGCTCTGAAATTTGCAGTCTCTACTTTCAAAAATACAGTCACCACATGGCAAGTGCCCACCATTAATTTTGACCTTTACTCGTAGGTATTAGGAGGATAATACCGTAAGCAGGTGACCATCGCCAAGCAAGATATGTCGCCAAGTTTGGACTTAGTAAACAGAACGGTAAACGTAGCGATTGTTTTGGAATTCTCTAGCAACCTGGTGGAGAAGTTGAGTTGGTTGATTGTTTTAACCGTAACCGAATTTATTTTGAGGAATTATTTGATTGGTTCAAGGAATGTAACTTTTAACCGGGAATAGAAGTTGTATCGTCTGATCGAAGAAGTGAAATTTGTGATTGGTTTTATATTAAATGTAGACAATTGGTGTTGAGCTTTAATGAAATCGGTTCATTTTATGATGAGTTGTTTCTGAATTCTTAATCAAGTGAATTACGAAAAACGTTTGAAAATTTTTGTTGTGAGTTCTGAAGAATATGTATCTAGCGTGTGTTGAGCTCCAGTTATTATGCTTATTTGAATGCTTGTGATGGAATCATTTTGAGATAAACTAACGTTGTTAATGAATAAAATTTGAGGTATGTGCTGCTTTTATTTATTTAAATGTTTATTCCTTGCTTTACGGTACACCGGTGTATAGTTGAGAATATTTATGGTTTTATGTTTTCATAATTATGTAAGGTTTTTAGTATGTTGTGTTTTTTCTTGCGTATTGGTATGAAAAAATAAAAATTTTTAAGGTTTTAAGATGGATGGTTAATTTTGTCATATGGGTTTGCTGCTGATGTACAGAACTCCCATAGAATTTTTGGGTTTAATATGAATAAATATGTAAGGATTTTTGAGTTGCTTGTGATAAGATTTGATTCTATTTTGATTAAAAGCATAAATTTTGTGTGTTTTTGAAGGTATTAAATTGGAAAAATCACGTAGGGGGAGGAGGCAGTCGGTTTATTATAGTGGTTTTCTGTTATTTATAAAGAGTGTTTTTATGAAAATATACAGTATATTTCTCTTGAAATCACGTGCACTATTCAGGTTAAATATGATTCAATATATATTTATTTTGGAGTTGTGTGTGTGGGGGGGGGGGATAGTCTGTTTATTTGAATGTTTTTCTATTAATTTTAAACTATGATTTTAACATTTCATGGGAAATTTTGGTGTATAATTAGGTGCAGAAACATATTTTATCATTTTGCATATTTTGAAGGTTATGCTTTATTTTTAACGTACCCATAGCCCAGAGCTAGTGCTTTTTTTTATGTACATTTTGTTTATAGTTGCATTTAAAATGTCTACAAATGTTTTAATGTGTTTAGATAAGTGTATTGTAGTTTTGGGTTTATTTTTTTTTATTATGTGTCTACGTTTGTTTATGTTTTGTTTGGCACGAAAAACAAGTCGCCAAGGTTAGACGTTGGCGACAAAAAAAGTTGCCAACTCAACCGACACCCGCTTACGGCATTAGATATTCTATTATGGGGACACCCAATAGATGGCCAACATTACCCCCTGTTAAGGGACGGACAAGTTAACACCCAAACCCAAGCCAGGAATCGAGCCTAGATACAAGGTACGATAGAATGGTTCTTTAGCCACTACACCAATTGGGAAGCTGTGTATAGTGTGTGTAACCAGTCACAGAATAACTTTCCTTACCTTTCTCTAAACGCTATTCGATGCATAACTGAGAGTTGTATAAGTAAAAGATCACTGTATATGCGAAAAAATGGCACAGAAAAAAAAATCAGATTGGCATGTTCTGCAATAAGCCTTAAGTACAAATATTCCATCTTTAAATTGCCAAATAATAAAGCTCTCCTGTAAGGACATGGCTTCTGTTTTAAATAAAACAATTCAAGAATGCAAAGTATTAAATGTCATAAAGTAGGAATCTTATAAGACTATTATTGATCCGCACAGGGAAGTTTTGGGGATCACATGAACAAATGTAATAAAAGATTGCATGCAATAAGTGAAATGGTTTAAGGGTTTGAAATGAACTTTTATAAAGAGAGAACCAATGTGCTTTCCTAACGCCACGTAAAAAGTCTATGATACAAAAATCAAACTAATGAAAAGAATTTTGAAAATTCTAACCTGGCTTTTTCATCTGCATTCATATTGCTTAGATCCATCGTCTATAAAATAATAATAATAACAATAATATAAATATACTGCTTCAACTACTTAAAAGTAATAGGCACAAGGCAGTTACATAAAATGGCAATTTATTTATTTATTTTTCATACATGTAATGTTTTTAATGAGTACGATTTCATCATTCAAGTTTTAAAACGAAAAAGTTTACTTTTACAAATATTAGCTCTATTGATGACTAACAATACAGAAAGAAATAATAAGCAAAGTTGAAAACATAACGTTCGTAAAAATAGAAGAAGCAGAATAAAAAAACAAGTAACCATCTGATATGTCATTAAGTAGTGTTTATTAAATTACACGGTCCGTAATCTTAAGCGAATTGTAGGTACTTATAAATACTTTAATTTACAATCGAAACATCAGAAATATAAATGAAGCTTTAAGAAAACGTATATTTTTTTCTTAGAGGAATAAATATCGGAAAGTAAAATAATATCTTACGGTATTTGGTGGTATTCCGTGCATAATGTTTTCGTGTGCCATGATCTGGCTCTGGCAAGCATTTAAAAAGATCGAGTTGAGACTGGAGGGTTGAGTGGACAAGTTTTGAATTTTCCTCTTTAACTACGATCTTTAAAAAGAAAACTTTAGTTTTTCTAACCGCACATAATATACTTAAAACTATAGCATAAAATTAAATTTTTTCCTTTAACATATTTGTCTTCATTTTGATTTTCCCTCTTTTTTAGCTCAATGGTCAATGTTTATGTAATATTTATTATACGTGGCAACATAGATAAATTTAAAGGTCTACCTATTATTTCTTGTATTATTTTCTAATTCCCTTTCGTTTTTGTGGTTTTTCTCGTAAAAATCCACATGGATGTACACGAGAAACGCCTGATTGTGTGCAATAAGTTGCTTGACGTAAGTTTGATCCTGAAACATATTAATGAACTATTGTCAAAGTATTATTTACATTTTTTACATTTTGATTAATATTTTTCCGTATGTTCACGTATGCTCGGTTTCAGGGCCGGACTGGACCGCTGAAACGGCCTGGGCGATTCGATCAGACCGGCCCCCAACATTAGTCGGGTGTCTATGATATTATAGCGGGGAAGAGGAAATGCACAAATTCAGTTGAACTCTGTTATATTAATGATAACATTTTATAATGATTAAGATATTCTGTACGTCCAATCACTTGCCTAAACTGCAGAAACTCACTTAAACGTCACCTGCTTATGAGTCCTAAATGGTCTGTTCCCTTTAATGGCGTTAAAATCGAGTTCAACTGTATGTGGCATTAACCGAGAAAAATTATTTAAAACCCACTATAGTTTATTGAAGCTTTTTTAAAAATAATTTAAAGACAACTTTTAAAATAATTTAATTCTATGATTCAGTAGCATTTCTCTACTTAAAAAATTTCCCTCTAATTTTTATCTTTAGAAGGAGGAGGCTTCAAATCCTTTATAACTCCTCCGTGGATGCGCCTACGCCTATAACATACCGTAATAAGTATGAAAATGGAACAAAATAATAGGGTTAGGTGGGGTAAAATGAACAGTCTACAAAAAGCAGACAATAAATGTCATGCATTGGTTTATTGGCATACTGATTTTTGTTAAGCTCATTTATATTACAAGCAATATTTTTAAACTGATTTATTTGATTTATTAATATTCTTTTAATATGTAATGGCAGCACTTAGTTTCATGCTTGATTCTATCTATACAAGGTTAAAATTTACTTTGCTGTAGCATTTTTGTGATTTAAAGTTCTTGAAATTTTGATGATACAAAGCCTACTGTCATTCTTGAGGAATACATTTCTGTATCAAGATAATTTATATTTGTATTATTTTTTATTTTGGAGTAGTTCAAAGAAAGTGGGGTAAAATGATCACACTGCTAGGCTTGCACTTAAAGAACATGTGTATAATTTTAGATTTCTTTTTTTCATCTGTAATATATTTTATAAGGTATTAATAGTAATAATGTGAATAAATAAATAGATTCCGTTATTCTACTTTTATTTTTACCTGGAAATAAGAAAAATAACCCAAAATTATGATACTGGAATCATAAATTTATAAATAAATGCCAACAGAGGATGATGTGTTTGCTGCACATTTTGAGAAAAGCATGAAATTGAAGACCATGAAATAAAGAAAGTATGCTATTCTTGAAATTTTGTGAAGAAAAATCCCAATTCTTAATTAAAAAGAGTTGAAAGAAGAGATCAAAATGGCATACCGTAATGCCTCTTTCGTACAAAATATCTGCTGGCTCTTAAGTGCTGTGGTAAAAGTTTTATTAAGCATTTTTGGACAGATCTTGTCTGCAGAAAAGGAGCTATTTACAATTTAATACTGTGCAAAATCTTTATTTGAAAAAATGTACATTGCCAGAAAATGACGATGCCGAGGAGGTTGAAACTGAACAGATAATTCAAATACTGGATGAGCCAAATTTCGATAGTAGAGGACATTATAAATTCGGATAGCTAAATTAAAATTCTATGTAAAACTGTTTACTAAAATATTTGTTATCTATTTTCCAGATGATCTTATTCATATAATATCATTTTCTATGAGTGTGTTTCATTTTTTTCATGTATAATCATTTTACCCCACACCATGGGATAAAATGATCATAATAACAAGCCAAAAAGGATTAATAATCAAACAGTTTTAATGTTTGTAAAAGAAAAAAACAAAAATTTGTAATTACTGTCAGATAATCCAATGTAAAATATTTGTCAAAAACTCTTAAATATGTTGTATCATTTTAGATGTGTAGCTTAGTAAAGTTGAAAATAGCTAAATTTATGGTCATTTTACCCCACCTGACCCTACTGAATTTCCAAAACAACATTTTTGATTTATTATTTAGTTGACTGCCAGTCAATGAAGCGAACAATACATTAATAAAATTCTTAATTTGTTGTAGATAAAGTTTAATTCATATAATAAAATAATGATATAAGAGTATTCATATTTATAAAATTATTTAGCAAGTGAGCCAAAGGTGTTTATAATTAAATTTTGGGTATTAGGTGATCATAATACAGTCAAACCTCATTAGTACATCACCCTCGAAGCGAAGCCACTTACAAATGACTTCCTAAGTAAGAGTGCCTTCTGAAGTGTAGTTTATATTGAATGCATAGCAGAATTCTGAATGTTCATATAATAAGTGTGCTTATAATTTAAACAAATTAATTGAATAAAAATTTAAATTAATAAAATGGATGACAAATTAAGGAAATTATAAGATGGTATGTAGTACTTATAATGTAACTGTACAGCCTGTCATTTTTAATCTGTTAATGTACAGAAGTCGAAACGAAAAGGAGTCCTAAATGAATTCCTAAAATTTGTGGATAAGGCAACAATCTTCGTAAGAAAAAATGCTGAGTCCTGCACAACAAAAATTAAGAGGTTTCGGTAGATAACCTTACCAAAGATAAGGGAAACTAAAGGTGCCGTCTTAAGTGGAATGGTTGAAAAAATAGCGACACAATAAGCAAAATATGTGAAAAGACGTATTAAATATGCTAGGAATTTTGAAAGATGATGTAGTATGCGGAGCGATGTATTATACAGGTGACTTACTAATGAAATTTGACTGTATTCTGGCTGAATGTGGATTTTTTTTTCTCTTGTAACCAGGGTTGGGTAATTTGCCTGCATAAAGGTATTTTTGTCAGGACAGCGACAAGGCTGATAAAAACCAGGGGAGTGACGGAGAGGGGAAGGCAGTTACTTAAATTTAGTCTGTGATGATTATTAAATATCACATTATGTTGGTGTATGTATCTATATATTACTTTAAATTATTGCGTTTACTTATCTGAGTTTAACTAGGATATTTTTCCTAATTAAATATAAAGGATTTTGGTGTGCTTTAAGTGCTCAATATATATTTCATCAGTAGATACTTAGAAATAGTTACATTTAGAAACTAAATTGTTACTATTTTTGAGAGTACAATACCTGACAGTTATTGTCATTATTTTAATAATCTGTAGAGCATTTTTAATTAATTAATTGATAGATATAATTCTTTCATTTGAAGAAAAAACTGCATAAACCTGTAGATCTTAGGTCATTTTCATGCAATAGTTACCTCTGTTGACAGTTCATCGTTAAATATTAATTGGAAAATTATGAAAGTAAAGTTGAACTGTGAAAAGAAATCCTGCACTAACTTTGTTTAATTCAATTATCTACTAGGTAGATACTTTACGTAGGTACTTTCATTGGGATTAATTATCCCAGAATTAAAAGAAAATCATAATAGCTAATGAATACTAAGAAGAAATGGATCCAAACATTGCGAATCATATTCAGGATTTTAATTTTCATAGACAAGTAAAAGACCTTATAAAACACTTCAAAACAGTATCAATTGCATTGGACATTATAAAAAAAAATATCAGCTGCCATAGCAGATGTGCCATTAATAAGGATGTGAACTTCTAAGAAATGAAGGTTTAAAACCTCACTATATTCAAAAGAAGATTGAAGAAGCCATTCTGCCATGCGATCTTGTAGTTTATTTACTGCACTTAAAAAACAGAAGTGAATATTTAAACTTAAAAAAGTAAAATAAAATAAACCATATATAGATATATGTGTATAACATGACTTCATTAAATCCGAATATTGATTAGACTCATTGGTTTAAATCTTAGTTTATTTATTTATTTCTGAACATAGTACAAAAGTAAATGTAAGCAGAACAGACGCTATCAAGGGCAGCCAGTAATTTGCAATTTTCGTGGCTTTTTTACAGGTGTGTGGAAATCAGAATGCTGCAATTTCTCTCACACGAACCCATCCTTGCTAATACACAGCTTGTGTCATTGTGAATTTAGAGTTGCCGTCTATTTATTTTTCTCCCTGGAATATGGGCATGCTATTGTTTTTTAAACACATTATCCAATTCTGGCAATTGTTTAAAAGACAATTTTGAGGCATTATGGGTCCGGTATAACCGAAACCTATATAAAGGTCTGTAGATATTAATGTTTAAAAGTTTTTAGATGTCTGTCTTTTTCAACTATCTGTTGAAGGCAGGTGTAGATCGTCGCATCAGCCTCGAATTGTAAAGTGCTTGGGTGGATCGTATGCATGTTTCAAATGTGCTATGGGCTTGGGACGAACCTTCAAGGTCAAGAATCGGCGAGCTCAAGCTGGGCCGGAACTCAATTTTCATGCCCGTGCAAAGCTCTAGTCTCAATGTGTATTTTAGAAATGTTCTATAAAGCTCATTGTAATTTTAATCATAAAAATACCTTAGATATGGGAAGCATTATTCAGCATACAAAATAGAACGTCCCCCCTTTGCACATGTTGTGTCACAACCTTGTGGGTCAATATCGTGTTTAGACCCTCTAAGCATGGCCCACATGACCAACGGCCCTTGGGTGATAGCCCGACTGCCCGATGGTTCAGTCTAGCTCTGTTCAGTTCTGAAAACAACATTTAACTACAGTAGCTTTGAAATAGAAATTTATTTATTAAGTAAATAATCTATCTTAATCATTATTTAATATCTTCCTTGGGAATGCTAAATTTATGTTTCTCTTAAGTAATTTCTAATCTTGGTTGATCGAAAATCTAAAAACCTAAGTTTTCATCATTCGTTCTTTCCACATTCCTGAGAAATGTATCCGCAATTTATATTTTAATATCTCTTGGTGTTATACAGAAATGACCAATTAAAACATCTAGTCGTGGAATATTTACTACTACCTGACTAATGCTTTAACATATATTTATATTAAAACAGTCAAATTTTATTTATGTTATTTGTAATTTAGTATTAATTTTAAAAGTCTTCTAAATGATGATGTTAAGGGGTTTGTGGATTTTCAGACCAATTGTAAAGTTAATCTTACACCTTTGAATAATCTGATTTAAATGCAATTCAACAATTTAGTGAATGTCTGTTAAATCTTCTTCTAATGTTCTCGTAAGCTATAGGAAAGGTAATTCCAAATAAGTTTAAGAGATAGAAAAAAATACCTTTATGTCCAATTCACTTCAAAGTAGAAATTTTAAATCAAGTGTCATTACTAGGTGATTTGAAACTGCCTGGCGTAACTATAATAGCTGCTACAGTAGCTATAATAGCAATATGAAATATTTTTCTGTATAATATGCCAGTCGGCCAAGGATTATGCATAAGTATATATGAAGAACTGTTTTAATGATAACCTTACTGGAAAATGATTATCTATTATGCACATCACAAATCACCGAAGAATTCAAAACAGGTTGCGAATTGATAAGGTGATACCAGGGATCGTCCCCAGCTGAAGAATATAATATCTCTGGCTAGAGAATTATTAATTGATTCCTGCCAGGGATACTATTTATCCCCTGCAGAAAAAATGTTAAATTAATCTCTGTTCCTATAAGTTCAACAGTACTTAAAGATTTTAAGTACTGAGCATAGAAATTCTTCTTTTGTTTACTAGACTAAGGAGCAAGTTACAAACATCCCTTTAAAATAGATATACACGTACCTGATGCCACTTCTCATTCTGTAACTGGGGTCAGGTTTTAAAGGAAGACCAAAATGAATGAACAAACACTGCTCTGCTGCGTGCCAAATTCAAGGGTAGATGTAGAACCGACATAGGCAGGAATATATGTGCATAGAAAATTGGGGGTCGACTTTAGTTAAAATTTAAGTCCAGTGGCTTAGCCAGAAAGAAAAGTGTGTGTGTGTGTGGGGGGGGGGGGGGGGGGAGGAAGCAATGCCGTAATGAAAAATCTTGAGGTCCAGAAACAGTAAGTTTAAAAAAGACCCTTATTAAGGCATATTGGGTCCCTTATACAGGGCTATAATTATCACTTGGCACCCCAGGCAGTGCACCAGGGCCTCGAGCCAGGCATGTACCCAGAAAAAAATTTCTGTGAGAGTCTAAAAATTTTGGAAGGGTCCAAATAGTAAAAAGGGCAGAATTTTTCACAAAAGGACTTCATCATTATTATTTGGTTAACAGAAACTGAAATTTTTGGGGGTGAAGGGGTGGGGTAAAATGGAGAATACCCAGGGGATGCATCTGAGCTAGACTCTATCTTGTACAGTGAATTAAATCTTCATATTTTCATCAGAAAAGTAAGAATATTTCAAAAGGCCCAGACAATCTGATCCTGTTGGTTGAACAAAATTCATGTTATGTAAACTTGATATCAAAGTAGGACCTTACTGAATCTTGTTTTTTAAAGTCAATCACTTTTTGAATTTTCTGAAAGTGTATTTAATCATTTCTTTCAAGCTTCCTTTTCTTTATTTACTACATTAAAAGATTTTATAATAATTTTCTTTGAAAGAATCTTCATTTGTAAAAACATTTTTAACATGATTTACAGCTTTTCCTGAAACTTGCAGTTTCATTGGAACTGAGGGTTGTTCTTCAGATACGATTATAATCTGTATCTGCCACTTCTGGTACAATATACCAAATCAGAATAATTGTTGCTAAATTTACTTAAGCAGAGAACTGTCACTAATTTAAATCTCAAGATTTTATAAAATTTAGTTTAACGGAGAGCTATGTTCTTCCATAATGGCCCTATTTAAAAAAAAAAAAAAATCTTTCATATAATTATCAAAGAAAAATATTTAAAGTCACTGTAAGTTTCAGTGTTACTTCGTTAGAAAAGTAACTAGGATATCTTTCACCATAGTCAAGCATGATGTCGTAAATTAAAAATTGCTTGAGATTGATAAAACTCTCTCAATAAATTTTCATTTGAAAGTAATTTACAGTTTGTATTGTTCGAAATAGCTCCTCAATATCACACACTTTCACATTTCTCATGAGATTAAAATAAACTATTTCCTTCTGTTGAACCATAGAGGATTTAAATGTTTAAATTGAGCATTCGAAATTCTGCATAATCTGTATTTATTTTTAGACTTGATCATGGTATTTTAAGTATTTTAGTTATGTAATGGCATTGTTAGAGTAGTAATTTTAAAAATAGGAAATTTGTTACAATAATCTGGATTAAAGCACAATAAATAGTATGAATATTTCTTGTACATTAAATTGTAAGGGTTTGTTATATTTGTCCATTTTTCGATGGGCACCTTATAACTAATCCTACCTTAATATATTCCACTACCTGAATGATTTTTTAAAGCATTAACTCATGTTCCATGTTTATTACATCTTTGTATAATACTTCTTGATGTATAATGCAATGTCCACTATGACAGTGGTGTCGCTAAGCATGGTGTCACCCGGTGCGGGCTCATCCGATGTCACCCCCCCCCCCTGTAGCACCTCTGTACAATTATGAGTCATCTTTGAGATTGGCTTTTTTTTCACTTCGCCCTAAATTAAGTCGAAATAATTTTACCTAATCTCCGTAGATTATCTGACCAGATAAAGCAGCACTAACTACCAAAGTAAGCGACAGAAAACTAGTGCAATTTGGCCATTTCGTTCTTTCGCCCTACCAATTTTCACAGACTTAAGAGACTCACTGACCTAAATAAGTGGCAACCACTATAGTAACGTTCTTTCAAACATTATTAGGCTATTATGCAACTTTCCATACCACCTATGCAAGGTTTGTACGAGACGCGGAAATGACTTTTTTTTTTTTCCACACATGGAGTGTTTTTTCCAAGAGGCCTATGAAAACCATGAGCCAGAGTAAAGCCTGTTTATAATACCATTACCAGACTAATAAAAATACACTGTCAGCTAATACAAATACACTGTCAGCTAATAAAAATATGGCATTTAATTCAACTAAACGTTAAATTATCTACACACTTGAAATTTAATGTTTCATGAGACCTGTTTCATTCAACACTCACTACAAAACTGCTTTACTTAAGAGTTCTTGTACCTTTTAAAAGTAATGAAAATCAATAAAATTTTGACTGAATATACAGAATATACAGACATCTAAATATACATTACAGATTCTTTTTGACTGAATATAGGGAGTGATTCTAAACTCCCTATACAAACTTTACGGGATATAGGGCACATAATATAATGTCCTATCGCCCCCTACAGTTTATAGAGTTTTGAACCGCCTTGCATATTGCTGTGTAAAGTTCCACATTGCTCGTACATTGCACATAAAATGTATTTACTTTTGAATTTGTCCAATTTTAACCAATGGTTTTTAAAAAGCTGATATAAATATTGTAAGTGAATGAGCTGCATTTTGTTAGTTCTATTAATGTTTTATATTCAAGATATAGTTGTAAGAAAGAAATCATTAAGAAAGCATTTGTAACTGTGCAATAAATCATTAAATTTTGGATTGTGGAAAATTTCTGATTTCTTTGTTATTATTTTTAAAAAAAAGTACCTCTAGAGGATTTAAATTTCGCAATTACGAGGGGGTTCCCGGAAATTAATGCCTCGCGAAAATACATAATTTTACTGTATTATTTTCCATATGTGGTTAATTGTGCGGAGCCGTACATACATAAAAATCTTTTAACAAACTCAAATATTTTATGCCTATACTTAAGACAAAATTAAAGTGACATATTGTTAAGTAAAAAATACATACCTATTTTATACACTTAAAATTATTATTATTATTTTATTTAAGCTTTTAACTTATAAAATCTTTTGTAAATTAAAATTTTATACAATACAGAGAATAAAATAATTGAGTTTGTAAAATGATTTTTATGTTCATAATCTGTGTGCAGCGAACTCTGTGAAAAACAATACCTTTTAATAATTACAATTTTTGAAGTTAGTAATACAAATAAAATAAGATATTATGTAAATATATAAAATTGCTTACTTGTAAACCAATTATTTATGTAAATAGGTGAACATTTATACACATGCAAGCACTCCTCTCTTTTCATTGCTTTTAAAAGGTATAAGACCTTTAATGAAATGCAAAAATTAAAAATAAATTGTTTCAAAATTTAAATTAATACTCTCCTAGACACCTAATCTATTTATTACGTAATTTGGCCTCAAAAATTATAAATAACATAACAAAAGTTTCAATACATTTTGTTTGTGGATTAAAAAAAGAAAAAAGAAAAGAAAAGAGAGAGATTGGGGGGGGGGGAGTTTTATCTACAAAGTAAGGGTCTTCTAATATATTTACTAAAATACATTCTATACAGCTAGAAATCCTCCCCTGTAGCCTGAACCCTGCTTCTTACACGGTGTTTCTAAAACTTCCATGGAATTTCCAAAGGTTCAATAACATTCGTTACATGTCTTGAGATTCTTCGTAACAATGAAAAAATAAATGACATAGGTACATAATAAATGTAGACTGAAAGGCCCATATATGATACAATACACATTGCATTCGGAAAACGATTTCGGGCTCATCACGCAGTCATCGATCTAACTGTCTGGAGTTTTGGGTGGTTTTCTTCGGATGTAACGTGAATACGCATTAGAACCCCTTAAAAAATCCCCTGAACAAGGTACCCATCCCTATACAGATAGCCCTCCAGTAGCTTCGACTTTGTACATAATAAAATATAATACAATTCGGAAAAACCGACATCCATCTAAAGCTCCTGACTACATAGCTGTTTAAGACAATTTAACCGCATGGAAAGGAGAGAGAGAGAAAAAAAAAAGAATGGTCTCAAAAAGCATTTTCTGAGGCATTTTGCCCCGCTTTTAGTTGATCGCCTACATTCGCACCCTCCTTGGGCCGGCCCTGCGTTGAAAACATAAAATATTTCAATTATGAACTTACCAAAAGAATGATAGCATAAAATTTAAAAGAAATAAATAAGCAGGACTTGCATTTGAAAAATAGTACTTTTACACAATAAACAAACTAAACTATATGAATGATCAGTCAGCGTTCTCAGAATTATGCCAGAATATCTTTAGATACCTTCCTGGCTTCATCCTTCGAAACCTTTCATTTTGACGCGCGAATCCGTGTTTTCATTCTTCAGCCGTCAGTGCATTTACGTTAGTGTGTTTCGTACTTAAAAAAAAAATAATAATCATCATCATCATGAGTATACTTTTCACCCTTTGAAGTGCAAACATTTTCACATCCATATGGAAGACCCACCGGATAGACTGTCCAACGCTCAAAAAGTACAGCCGACGGGCACCCCCAGTTTAGTCAAGCGCCTCATTCGCACCCCTTGTCCAAGATCCCCCCCCCCCAAATAGCAAGAGAAAGTGTTCATAGTTAGCCCCTGGTTAAAAGTGAAACATACAGATGAAATGGCTACTCATAATTTGAGAACAACCTGCCGTATTCTTGTTTTATGGGGGAAATATGGAAAATTTTTAAACTGGTAAAAAAAGTTGAGATGAAGGAACACATTTTATTTCTACAGGTACACAGAATATGTTTCTTTCATATATTTGTTCTTAATTTTTCTCTTGGATATTTTTTACATCACCAAATCAGGTCTTTTTTCAAATTAATTTTAAAAAAATAAATAAACCAGCATTTAAAAAAAAAATTTTTTTTTGGGTGTCACCCAGTGCAGCCCGCACCCCCCACGCGACGCCACTGCACTATGATACTATATTTATGTACAGTTATATTGGGCCTCACCTTGTTCTACTTGTACTTATAAAATTATGTTTTTCTGTTCTTTCAGGTATTATCAAATGCAAGTGAATCGTCTGGATATATAGCTGGCTGGGAAAAACACGGAGAGATATTTTGTGTAGCAGTTTCACATAGTGCACAATATTTTTTATCAGGACTTAATATTTTAGGCATTTATTGTTTAGTTGATAGTGGTCCTCTAACCGAAGATGAACTGATTAGTTACTGTGTGGAAAACCTTAGGCAGTTAAAAGTAGGAAGTTGCTAAATCATTCAAATTAAATAGCATTTACTTGCCATAATCTTATTTTGTAGTTCTTTATCGTATATTTAAAGTATTTATTTTATCAATAACGATTATTAGTCTGACCTCTTTAACATGCAGTATTACCATTCATCCAGACACTGCATGTAAATAAGATCAGACTGTATTTATTTATCTGTTTTATATTCATTTATTTTTGCAACTCTAAAAATATCATATTTGATGACAAATTGGTTTTCTGAATTAACCTGTTATTACTTCCTTGTACGAAGGAAGTAATGTGATCCCAAAAAATTTTGGGGACCAAATTTTGACGAAAAAACCGATTTTGACTACCTCTAAATTTACTTTCATACTATAAATGTGTCTGCAACTCATTTTGACCAGTTTTTCCATGCTGTCTGTACATACGTAAGTACATATGTACATAACTCACATATCTCAAAAGCTATTGGTCTTAGAATGTTGAAACTTTATATTTAGGATTGTTGTAACATGTAGTTGTGCACCTCTCCTTTTGGTCCCAATCAACTGGATAGTTTAACAACCTAACTAGAATGAAGGTACATATATATTATATATATATATATATATACGAGTGATCATAATGTGTTGGAACTGCACACTATTTATTGCCTGAAAATCCGTATAAAGGAGCTGTGCCATAAACCGCGAATTTTGTGATATTGGCTCTCTAAAGTGATGTCATTTACTTATTTAGCCCAAGAATTTTAGGTTCGGCCTCCATAAACCTCAAACTCCTGCAAATTTAGCTTAATTCGCACTTTTGATGAATTCTTAAATGCTCTCAAAATTGTCTCTGAACGTAATGTTTGTCTGGCCGAGAAACAAACCTTACAGTGAAATTACTCCGTTTCATAAAGATTGTTTTTCAGATGATTTTGACAATTTAATCTAATTTAATTTAAAGGCTATTCTATTATTACATATATATGTGTGTGTGTGTTAGAGAGAGGAAAGTTTGTTTGTTCGCTATACGCTTTCAGGCCGTTCGATGGATCTGGACCAAATTTGGCGTACTGACTAGGACAAGAGAAAGCTAATGCCGTAAAAATGAAATTAATCAGATTAATAGTTTTTGAGTTGTTTTATGTTTTGTAAGGTTTTTGGCCATTTTTCTCGCATTTTACATTATCGCAAGCTAAATTTCTGTCCGAATACTATATTTTTTATATCATCGAAAACTACAGAGTTTTCTTTTTCAAATACAATTTGTTACAAAATCGTACTTACATTTGCCAATTTTTGGGAATTTTTTAAAGGAAATCCTGTTTCGAAGACAATGTACTGCTTTTAAAAATATGCTATTTTAAAACTGTCGCATCGAAAAACCTAATGGGCAAAAATTTTCCATCTTTTTACAGCTGATTAAACATTTATTTCTCCCTCTTTTAAATTTTGAACCGTGCAAAAATGTTTAGTAGATTTTTTTATATAATTTTTTTTTTTTTTTTTGAAAACATCACAGGTTTAAATTCCCTTCCATGATTAAAGAAACAGCAAATTTCCCCCCTTGGTGTGTAAGTGGGGATGAAGCGTTGCCAAGACAACTGACGGTGTTCTTTTTTTCATATGGTTTACGTTCTCAAGGTCGTTCTAGCATTTAAAAGGAGAATCCGTCAGAAATAAACTAACATGCGGGATTTATTTGAAATCGTTGCATTAGGAAGTATGACTCCTGAAGAATTTGAAGATAGTATTTTACATGGATTATCAATTCCCCGAGAAGATAGTTACTAAATAATTAGAGCCTCATAAAATATTTATAAATAAATTAAACCCACTGCAAACATTACATCTAAAAAAACCTAGATTTTTAATAAAATAATTATAAAAACCTGGATTTTTAATTTATCTATCATTAAAGTTCTTATCTACTGTATATATGCCCAATGATTTGCTTCCAGTGATTCTTACTGGATTTGAAATAAAAAATAATTAGTTTATGAGGTGCACAAGTATTAGCGATAAATGACTATTAGAACACAACAGGCAGAAGGAGAGAAACCTAACTATGTCCAATTCTTGGGAACCTCTGTAAGCTGGCAAGTCCACTGTTCATTTCCTTTTTTTTTTTTTTCCGTTGCTGTGGGAAGTCCAATGTACCTTTTTTTTTTTTATCATTGCAGCAGGAGGATTCACATTCCTTCCCTTTACAATCTCATACCGACGGCTGGATTCTATTTGTTTTTAGTAGTTGCGTAAGTATTAGCGATAAAAGTCTGTTAGAACACAGACAGGTAGAAGGGGAGAAGCCTAGCCT
This sequence comes from Cheiracanthium punctorium, assembly GCA_038373885.1. NCBI lineage: Eukaryota > Metazoa > Arthropoda > Arachnida > Araneae > Cheiracanthiidae > Cheiracanthium > Cheiracanthium punctorium. The sequence continues at coordinate 881,034 of JAWZYV010014794.1, forward strand.
CGTCCAATTCACGGTAACCTCTGTAAGCTGTCAGGTGCCGTGTTCTTTTTTTTTGTTGTTGTTGTTGCAGCAGGAAGTCCCATGTCCTTTTTTTATCATTGTAGCAGTAGGATTCACATTCAAGCTTAGCCACGTCCAATTCTCAGTAACCTCTGTACGCTATCAGGTGCCTACTTCATTTTTTTTTTGTTGTTGTTGTTGCAGCGGGCAGTCCCATGTCCTTTTTTTTATCATTGAAGCATGAGGATTCACATTCCTTCCCTTTACAATCTATATATAAGGTCAATGGGCATTTCCCTTCCATTGCACTGGCAATACCGGGCCATGCTGCTAGTATATCTATATGTGTGTATATTATAGGTGGGGCCCGAGCCCCCTAATAATTCTGGGAACTTTACGCCTATGAGTAACAGAGAATTTTCTGACCATTGTATGTCAAAACTAATGCATTTTTCATGGAAAGAACTTAACCAAAATGGGTGGTTTACAAATTCTATTTCATTTCGTTCCTGAAAGTGTCGGAGAACAGCACATGGCTTGTGAAACTTGATTGAGAAATAAAAACATTAATTAATATGGTGGATTAATTAGTTAAAGTTTTTTATTTGGGAATACCTTATTCCCCCATACACGATATATATTTCGGTTACACACATAACCATCTTCAGTCGTTTCTAGATCTCACACTAATGGCGGCTTCCTCTTTTATCTCTTCCCTCTTCTTCTGGAAATTTCGATGAATGACGTCATCCCATGATCGGTTGATTGTATGAAGCGCATCGTTGATGCTGCCATCTGTCGTCACTATTTCCAAGCTCTCACGAATGTAGGCATATATACTATTTTTAAAGTTGGCTATTTTTTTAATATTTTTAAAATCAATGGTAATGGGCTCTTCTAAAGCAAAACGGGCCAGAGCGGTACTTTGTTTCTGGAGGTTAATGTCTTGAAAATGTTCGTTTTTTCGTTCTTTAATTTTCCTCTTTGTAACGCCAATGTAGCAATTTTCTTTATTAGTATCGTTTGACAAGAAATTAATTTTATAGATCCCTGCAGTTTCGATGGGGTTGATTGGGTCTTTTTCCGATCTAATGCGCTGAAAAATTGTTTTATTAGGTTTAATTGGAATACGGATGTTCTTTTTACTGGCGATATTAGAAAGTTTATTGGCTATCCCCCGGTAATTTATCGAAAATTTCTACAGTACCCTCGAGAAATTTCGATAAAGTTTTCAAAGCTAGGCAACATAAATTAAATGTTATAGACAACCGTCAAAAAGATAAACCACGTTTTACTACCGCTATCCCCATTAGCCGGGGGATAGCCAATAAACTTTCTAATATCGCCAGTAAAAAGAACATCCGTATTCCAATTAAACCTAATAAAACAATTTTTCAGCGCATTAGATCGGAAAAAGACCCAATCAACCCCATTGAAACCGCAGGGATCTATAAAATTAATTTCTTGTCAAACGATACTAATAAAGAAAATTGCTACATTGGCGTTACAAAGAGGAAAATTAAAGAGCGAAAAAACGAACATTTTCAAGACATTAACCTCCAGAAACAAAGTACCGCTCTGGCCCGTTTTGTTTTAGAAGAGCCCATTACCATTGATTTTAAAAATATTAAAAAAATAGCCAACTTTAAAAATAGTATATATACCTACATTCGTGAGAGCTTGGAAATAGTGATGACAGATGGCAGCGTCAACGATGCGCTTCATACAATCGACCAATCATGGGATGGTCTCATTCATCGAAATTTCCAGAAGAAGAGGGAAGAGATAAAAGAGGAAGCCGTCATTAGTGTGAGATCCAGAAACGACTGAAGATGGTTATGTGTGTAACCGAAATATATATCGTGTACGGGGGAATAAGGTATTCCCAAATAAAAAACTTTAACTTGATTGAGAATTCGGACAAACACTCCAACAGTTCTTTCAAAGTGGTTATTAATAGGTACACGAAGATGACGTTTCTAACCCCACATTGCTATGTGATTCTGAACAATCTTGGCCCCCTCAACCTGCCTTTACATTTTTGACATATAGTTTAGGGCACCCAGTATACATAGATACTCTATAGTGTACAAATATATACATGCACACACATACACTTACACATACATACAGGGTTACTGGTAACTCAACGTATTCCTGCTAAGATGTGATAGGGGAGCCAAATTGCTATAATTTCAACCCCCATATGAATGGCTGAAAATCGAATTTTAAACTAACTGTTTTACTCAGAGACATGGATCTTTTTTTATTTACCTTCTTAAACACAGAGCAATATTTTCCTAAATATTACTGATAAGAAATCAGGGATCGTATAAAAATTAAATTTTGTATTTTAGCATGTATACAGTACCATGTAAAAAAAAAAAAAAATGCCATATCAAGTTACTCTAAATTTGACAAACTTTTCTAATTGAAAATATGTTTGATCATTTATGGTTTAAGAGATAATTGCTAAAACATCTATTTTGAATCACCTGTTATAATGGTACTTATAAAGTTTATTTAAAGTTATAAACTGAGTGTATTATTTATGAATTATTATAGCTAAAAATTTTAATCATATTTTTATTAATTTGTGTGTATATTTCTTTTTAAATATATAGGTTGAACTTGAAAATCCTGTTGTATTGTTCGTTCACAAAGATGATTCTATTAATTTAATAGGGAAGGTTTATGATATGTACTATAGTACTCTTAGTGACATAAGTACTACTATCACTTCTGATAATCCAGTTGTCCTGCTTAGAGCAAAAGGAAAATTACCCATGTTGTTTGAAACAAATTCTGACACAGGTAAAAACAATATTTAGATTTTTATTTATTTTTTCCCCCAGCAAAAATATCTCTTAATATTTTACTTAGGAAAAATAATTTTTGATTGCTTATTTAAATAAATATATGTACTCAGATTTAAAATAACAGTGATAATAATAATGCCCATTTAAATATGATTTTCTAGAAAATTATAAATTTACTCATCTTAATTTATGCAGAATGATTTAAAATATTTATGATAAACTAAATTGATTAGGGATCGACCGATAGTATCGGCGTCGATACCTCCTATTTTTTTAGGTATTGGTATCGGTTCTTTCGATTCTAAAAGTATCGGTTTCTGTTGCTTTCATCCATTTTCACCGATACTTCACTTTTCAGAAGAAAACCACGCAGGCACAACACCATTCTAGGATCTTTATTTTGGTAATGAGATGAGAGGCGTCGATTCATTGGCACATTTATTTGCGCGAGTGTTTTCGAAGTATTTTTTTTTTTTTTTTATTCTAACCATCGTTAAATGGATGTTATTTCACCAAGTGTGGTCGAAATTATGGACGAAGAATTGTTAGATGACAGTTTAACAGGACAATCGTCTATTCTTGAATTGGTACCCAACACTAAATACGCTATCTGCAAGGATTGCAAAAAACAAATGTCGATAGGTAGGCTATAATTTTACTTCAGCTTTATAAACGTTTATTTTCTCACTGTGTGGACTGAAAAAGGGGTTCATTCATATTTATATATATACACACAATTGAATCTCCCTATAACGAACTCGCTCGGTTCCAGTTAAAAAATTCGCTATAGAGAAAATTTAGTTGTACAGAGATTAGAGATTTTTGCAGTTATTTCAGCAAATATTACAAACTTTTTAGTTAATTCGATGTTTAAAAGTATTAAATTATGACTTTCAATTAAAAATAAATTGGTATTTATTATAAATTTGTTAAACTTACGGTTTCTTATTTTTCATTGTATAAATGAAATGTTCAAAAGTAAAGACAATCCATGAATTTAGAGAATAAGATTATGAAGGGTCCACGGGAAGAACGATGAGAGTCCACTTTTGTCAATGTTGAGGTTTCTACTGCATTCTGTTGTTCATTAGTGGCACTATTAATATCCGAACCCATAAGGGGAAAGAACGATGAGAATGCACTGAAAAATAGCCCAAAGATACAGTTTACTGGGGAAGAGCGATGAAAGTCCCATGCGCATCTCGATTTTTGGAAAATCAGCTGTATTGGACTCTCATCGTTCTTCCCTTGGACCCTTCATATGTAATGCACATACGTTTATTTTAATTCAAAATTTCGTTATTTTACATTGTTTTGCATTCTGTGATTTTAGATTTTCATAAAAATATTCACATTTTAAAAGTCTGCTGAAAATAGAGTGAAGCACATTTTCTTCCATTTGGAAACCTTTTTTTAATGCTTTTGAAAAGTTGAAGAATTAAAGTTTGATGTGGTTTTGGTCATGAAGCACAGAGCCTTATTATTATATGGGCAAATCGGCACTTTGTCCAGGGCCCCCAATTTTAAATGTTTTTTCTGAAATATTCTTTTTTATATCAAAATTTTATGAAAAATATAACAAATTTCATAGATTAGGAGCCCTCAAATCTATCAATGCCCGGTGCCCCTGTTGGCCATAATCTGGTGCTGGTGAAGTTTCTTCATTATCGGAGTCAGTTTCAGTTTCCTGGCCTCCATTTTTATCATCTGTTACTCCCCCACTTAGTGGTCTGTTCAAAAACAAATTTTCTAAAAAACTTTTTACTACTACATTTTCTATGACAATTTTAACAAAACAAAAAAAATCAAAGGTAAATTTGAAATATTCGCTATGAGAAGATAAGCTGTTCGTTATATGGAGAATGTTTATAGTGTTATTTAAGCCTTAAAGTTGCGTTTCCATGAAAAATTTCGTTATAGGGAGAAGTTCGTGGTAAGGAGACTTCTTTATGGGGAGATTCTACTGTATATATAGGCTTTTGATATCGTTGGAGAAAGCCTAGCTCTTGATATAGATTTCATGCTTAAGAGACATGCTTTAAATTTTTATTTAAAAAGATTTGCGCAAGGACATCTGATTCAGCTTGGGTATGATATAGATATCAAAACTGATGGGGGAGATGACATCGTTTGATATTGTTTGTTCCATCGTTTTGTTTGTTCCTTGACATCGTTTGATATTTCAGAGAATGACGACCTTTAAAGTGTTAAAGCAAGAATGGGCAACCTTTGAAAAGTTGTGGGCCAAACTTTAGGATGTTAGCAAAGTCGGGGGCCAAACTTGTGGATTTTAGCGAAGTGGCAGACCGTATAATTGGGATTTATATGGGATATTGAATGAAATATACGTCGTTTTCAAATGTTCCGCGGGCCGGCAGTTGCCCAGATGTGTGTTAAAGTGTAATATTTCAGCCTTCGAAATACGTTTAAGGAATTTGTTTCTATTTAGGTTATAGAACTTCAGATACAGACATTTTAATATTAGCCGGAAATATTTGAAACCGAAACTAGCCTTCTGCTATCAGAAGATAAATCAGAAGATATTTCTGCACATGCAAACGGGGATAGGGTTTGAACCGAATGACGTTTGTCGGACATACCCCCCCCCCTCATGGTGCCCTTCTGCAAACGTAGAAAAAGGTGCCCCTTTTGTGCTCTAGATCAGGCAACCCATTGTTGGGTCGCGGGAACAATTTCGGTGGGTCGAAAAGGTAGGAAAAATTAAACTTTAGTATTTTATATATATAGTAAACTATGCTGTTTTATATAGCCTATTTTGGTTATCATTATGTAGTAGTGGGTCGCAAAAAAAAAAATCTAGTTGAAGATTTTTCGAAGAGAAGGACAAAAAAGTTTGGGAACGACTGCTCTAGATCAAGATTTTCTCAGTTTTAGTTCGAAATAGCCCCCTTTTCGACGATGGCACCCAGACCTTGCTTACCGTGCCACGCCACCCCTGTTCAGAGCTTAGAATTAAAACGGATAAAATTTGTTCATATCAATCACAGAAAAACATGTTAACAATGATCATAAAAACAAAAACACTGAAGATCAATATCATTAAATATGGATACTTTAAGTAGCAACTTTCTTTTAAGTCTCAAAAATTGAATTTAGTTTATCACTTTTGGATTTTTCTTTAACCTTCATTTAATCTCATCATTTTTAAGCATCTTTTATTTAGACCCTCCAAGCCGTAGCTTGAAAACGAGCAAAAATATTTTTCTTCATATTGTAGCTGTTTCAATGACAAAGTCAATCATACTAAAATTATAAACAAAACCTATATGTAAAATCAATTTATTCCTTTTTTGTGTCGCAAAGTAGTTAACATTTTGGCAGTGACTTGAAAACTGGCAACTCCCGTGAACTTTAATTATGTTGGTCCAGAAGTTAAATGATTCATTTTTAAAACATTATACACTGTCAAAAGTACGAATTATCAAACATTTAATGATTTTCTTATCTATCAGATTAATGAGAGAACATAGGATTTGTGTATCATTCTGTTTTGAGAAGTGTAATAATTATCAATATCTAATAATTATTTATATTGTTAATTTAAAAATTTGAAGCTGTATTAGTATAATTAGTAATACTAATTATTATTTAGTTTATTTCAAATTTTGGGGTAAAAAACATATTTCTTGTGAGTAGTATTTGGTTTATATATAAGGAAAACACAGGACTAATCGGTGTGTACCTGTTCTTCGTACGGAAAAGATCAAATACATGGATCATCCGGATTAATTGTGACTTAACCCTGTCTGGAGAATCAAAATATTCGGATTTTGAAAAAGAACTTAAAAATGATCAAATGAGTTCATATTAAAAAGAAATCTTGCTCAAACATTTAATAATTCACTTAGTGGTTAAATAATTGGAGCAGATAAATAAAACCATTAATTAATGTGAACTTATGCATTTTAAGGGAAGAATTTATGTACGTATTTAATTAACAATATCTAAATACATGTGTACTTACATAATAGTGTACAGTTTATACATTATCACAATTTAATGCAGTTTTCTAAAAAATATTTCCATATGTGAAAGAATTATAATTAAAGAAAATCTAAATAAAACTTTCAAGCTTTGAAGTTGAATAAATTTCATGTGTTTACTTTTGTAAGCACAAAATCGACGAATGAACCAAAAACAAAGACACATATAGTAAGAGCAAGCAGGAAGCTGTTTTGGGCCTAATATGGAAACCTTTTATATGGCTCATAGCAACAATTAGGCGACAAAATAGAGGTTGAGAAAAATTTATTTAAATGTTTGCACCAGTCGGCACTGGAAATAGATTCTCTTATTAATATATCCCTTTAACTCCCCCCCCCCCATGTTTGTGTTCTGTCAAGCCTAAAAGAAGGGCATCTACCTATGGGGGGGCTTGGGCGGTGGACTTTTAAAGGGAGTCTAACGCATACTCACGTAACATCTGGAGAAAATCACCCAAAACTCTAGACCACTAAATCGACAGCCACGTGAGGCGAAAGAATTCCGAGCCTGCACTTTCAGATGCTTCCCAGTGCTCAGCTTTTTATAAATTCGGCCATTCGTCGGCATGATTGAATAGAAAAGAAAGACTAGAACTACTGTAAATTCCCAATGCAATGTATCCACTGCTTTTTCTTTGTAATGCTTTCTACTGGGATCAAATTTCATCATGCTGTTATTCATTTTAACGAGAACTACACTCTCATTACAAAAACTGCCCAGAATACAGATGTATGTTTAAATGACATTGAATTGTATAAAGTATCGGTATCGGCCAATACCATAACTTAAAAGTATCGGTATCGGCTGTTTCTGAAAATGAATTTATAGGTAAAATATCGGTCATCGGCGAAAATGTGGTATCGGTCGATCCCTAAAATTGATGTATACTGTATTTTAACTGAATTTCTACTACTGCATCCTTAATAATTTTCTCAGTGCAGTGCTGCAACTATAGCACTGCATCACCTGGGTTAAACATTAATTTTGGCATCCCCTCAGCATGGTGACTGAAGCATGTGCCCCATTTGTTTCCTCTTTCTTGTGGGTCTGGCTCAGTGTTGCAACTAGAGTTTATGCCATCTGGGGCAAATCTTGATTTCTGTGCCCCCTTTAGCTCGGTGTCTGGGGCACCCTTTTCCTTGAAACAACAAATGATTTTGGTGCCCTCCTCAACACAGCACCCAGGGCACATGCACCATTTGTTCCCTCTAGTTCCAGTCCTGAATTTGCTTTACATGTTTTAATAATTTACATTTTGGAAAATTTTAGATAGGTTCGTTGAATAAAAATTTTGTAGAATACCTAAACAGAAAAAATTAAGACAATTTTAAAGAAATGTTTGCCATAACACTCTTTTAAATAAATATGCATTTTTCATTTTTAAATTAATAAACTTCAGTCGATGAAAATGTACATATATTTATACATACGCTGTATACATTTAGAAATAGTAGTTGTTTCTCAATATCAGCAGCTCCAAACCTTTTTCTGTTTCTCATACTCCTTGCTTAGTTTTTTTTTTTATAAGTAACACTTGTCTCATGACATTACCCACTTACATAATAGACATGCTTTCTTTTTTAATAATGTCATCTTAATGAGACAAGGGTTACTAATAAAAGGAAAAGTAAACAAGGGGTACAAAAATCAAAAAAAGGTTTGGAGCTGCTGATATTGAGAAACAACTACTATTTCTAAATGTATACGGCATATATATATGTACATTTCTTAATTTAAAAAAAAAAAATCCCTTTTTTTATGTACTTTATTTCCATCATTAATAACAATCTTTTCACATACCCCCCAAGAAGCCCTTCATGTGCCCCAAAGGATACACTTTCCCTATTTTGGGAATAGCTGGTCTCGCTCTCTATGTTTGTTATGATGAAGAAGAAGAAAATCATTAAAGAGACATAACTGCCTTTGTAGTAGTGATTCATAGCTTGCTATAAAAATTATTAAAGCAGTGCTTAATATAACTTTATTGTAGTTCTTCGTGTATGCTAAGCAATATTGACTAGCTTTTAACAAAGTTCATAAAGGGATTAAAAAAAAAAAAAAACTGCGTTTTTCAGAAGGGAGATATAAATAAGAGAATTTTTTGCATCTTTTATTGTATTTCTCTTTAGTTAAATAAACTGGATCTATGATGCATTTAAACAAGCTCAGCATTAAATCAGTTGCAGGAAAAAAAAATTGTTAGAGTAATGCGGGGGGGGGGGGGGGGAGAGGGAGATTATAATAGGTTAATTAATTTCATGTATTATAATTGAGTATAATGCTAATAACTAAAAAGACTAATGTTTGCTGCACTAGTGCTATAACTAAAAAGAGTCTCTGTATTCCCCCTCCCTTTTTGGGGGAGGGCAATTGTGTGCATGTGAATGTCAAAAATGTTCATAAAAAGACATTAAAATATGCTGGTTAGGACAAATAGAATAAATAACTTTACATAAAACACAGCTGTAATTAAATTTGTTTGTACATTTTAAGAAGTACATGTAATACTGCCTTCTTACTACATGTAATACTGCCACAAAACACTTAATGTACTTTCATTTTTTGCTTTCCTCCCTATATATAAGATGTCAATTGCTTTGCTTTTGAAGGAAAGCTATATGTACTTTTTGGAACATATATACAGTTTGTATCTTTGTTATGTATATTTTGATGCAAAATTATTTAGTTACCAATAAATGCAACACCACTTTTCTATTTTAAAGTGTATAATTCTTGTGTGTAGTTTAATAAATTTTTATAATTTAAATATGTTATGGTAAATGTAAGCATAATTTGAAAATTATGCTTAGTCACCTGTGCCATTTGATCAATATGATAAATATATTGATCAAATGACACAGGTAAATATTTGTTAAATTGAATTCATTTGAGTATTTATTAAATTAACCTATTCTTTTTAGGTTATTAAAGAACATTATCACATTGACCAAATGTTGTTGATAGTTATGCAAAGTCCCTAGATTATCCAAATTTACTGTAGCATATACAACAATTGGAAATAAATGTTGTGAATACATTTGCCTATCAAATAGTTTTATATAAATTACTAAACCATCAAACAGTCACTAAATAATTCCCAAAATGTACTTTAAAAAATATTTTCATATACTTAATTGTCAATTTTATTACAAGAACGGTTCAAAATTATTGTTTTAATTATTTGTGTCAGGTTTTATAACTGTTGCATTATTATATCATTTAATTGACTATTCATCTCTTTAAACTCTCTAGAAACTGCAAAAGAAAATATTCAGCTGGCCTTTGAAAAATTACGAGCTACTATTGAGGGCCAAGTTGCATTTTTGTTACAAGATTCTGTTTTTATTCTCACTTGCAACTACAGTGAGAATGATTCATCAATAGTTTGTGGAAATTTAATAAAATATATCCAAGATTCTGATTTGGCTGAGACAATCAAGAAAAATAGAAGAGACTTAAAAAATAAGGTATGCGTGGATTTGATCTTGGGCATCAGTTCTAACTGTAGTTATTTTAAATCACTTGCTGTTAAATATATTTTGTTAAGATAATTTGCTCATTAGAATCCTTTTCTTCTCCAGTATTTCATTTTTTCATAGAATTTCAATGAGTAAGATCAATATTTATTTTATTTTCTGTAACTTGTTAATAAGAACTACCTTTGTAAATGCATAGTAAAGATGACTAAAATCGTACCAATTATAAATGTCAATGTTTGTATGTATGTTTATTACTCTTTCATGCTGACACAGTGTGATGGATTTGGATGAAATTTGGTATAAAGACAGTTAGTCCTGTTTCAACATACAGACTACTTTTTATCGCGCAAAAAACACTGTTCCTATAATATACTAAAAAACTATATTTTATAATTTAAAAAAAAAAACAAAATGCAATTAAGTTTTATTTTACAGAACAGTCGACAGATAGTGCAAACTTTTTTTTCCTTTCCGTTTTTTTTCTAACGGCTGATATATCTTCAAGCTTTCAGAATTAATATAAAACGAAAATGATTTGTACCTTTTTGTAGGTTTTTATCACTAAACCATCCTACTTTTTGTAACCAGGGGCAGCCCGATATGGTAAGCAAGGTAAGCTTCGCATCGGGGTGCCGGCTGCAAAGACACGTCATTTTGAAATTAAAAACTAAGTAGAGCACAAAAGGGAGAGTCTTTTTAACGTTAACGGGGGGTGCCACTTACCCTAGGGCTGCCCCTGGTTGTAACCATCTTAATTTTAAATTCCATTCAGAATCTGAAAGATTTCAGTGCCATGGAAGGCAGTGAGAAACAGGATTCTCTCCGAACAAGATATATATATGTTACAGTGAAAACCCGAATTAACTAGGCAAAACGCGTTCTGACTGACAGCGCTAGGCAAAACCCGAATTAACTAGGGAAAACCCGTTTTATTGGAGTAGCGATAGCACGTTTTCGAGCGGCCCCTACAGTGGAGGCATATTTTCCAGGGGGCCCCCTAAAGCGATGGCTAGACCCACTGATTTTTTTCAGGTCTCGCAAAGAGCCAGTGTTAGCATATTTTTGAAAGGGGGCCCCCTACAGTGGTGGCCGGACACCATGTTTTCCCATGTTAATGCTTTATCCACTAAAAATTGGATCTTGCTCTCCCTTCGAAAATATGCTATTGCTGGCCCTTTGCGAGACCCAAAAGTCCTCACTGTGTCCGGCCACCGCTGTAGGGGGCGCCCCCTCGAAAATATGCCAAGCTCTGGCCCTCTGCCAGACCCAAAAAAACATCAATGCCTCCGGCTATCACTTCAAGGGGCCCCCTCGAAAATATGCTTACGCTGGCCCTTTGCAAGACCCCAAAAAACATCAGTGGGTCCGGCCACCATTGTAGGGGCTCCCTGGAAAATATGCTAACGCTGGCCCCCTGCGAGACCTAAAGAAACATCAATGGGTCCGGTCATCACTTTAGGGGGCCCCTCGAAAATATGCTAACGCTGTCCCCTTGCGAGACCCAAAAAATCATCAGTGGGTCCAGCCACCGATGTAGGACCCCCCTGGAAAATATGCTAACGCTGGCCCTCTGGGAGACCCAAAAAATATCAGTGTGTCCGGCCATCACTTCAAGAGGCCCCCTCAAAAATATGCTAACGCTGGCCCCTTGCGAGACCCAAAAAAACATCGATGGGTCCGGCCATCGCTTTAGGGGGCCCCCTCGAAAATATGCTAATGCTGTCCTTTTGCGAGACACAAACAAACATCAGTGGGTCCGGCACCGCTGTAGGGGCCCCCTGGAAAATATACTAACGCTGGTCCTTTGCGAGACCCAAAAAACATTAGGGAGTTTGTGCAGGCCCGGTTTCACTCACGGTAACGCTAACGTTAAATGACATTGGACAATAAAGCGCATGCGCACGCATAAAATGCGAAACATGGTTGGTCAAATTTACTCCGTATAGCGTTAGCGTTAGCGTAGGAAGAAACGGTATGCACAAACTCCCTATTACTGCGTCCGGCTATCGCTTTAGGGGGGCCCCTTGAAAATATGCTAAAGCTGGCCCTTTGCGAGACCCAAAAAAAATCAGTGGGTCCGGCCATCGCTGTAGGAGGCCCCCTGGAAAATATGCCTCCGCTGTAGGGGCCCCTCGAAAACGTGCTACCGCTACTCCAATAAAACGGGTTTTCCCTAGTTAATTCGGGTTTTGCCTAGCGCTGTCAGTCAGAACGTGTTTTGCCTAGTTAGTTTGGGTTTTCCCTAATGCACTCAGTCAGAACGTGTTTTCCCTAGTTAATTCGGGTTTTGACTGATTTCGGGTTTTCACTGTAACATACATACACAGTGAAACCTCTCTGAGCAGCCACCTCACCGTACCGAGAATATTTGGCAGCTCAGAGGGGGTGGCCGCCCCCAAGGGTTCCATTTACTATTATAAGATAATTGCTATAATGTGTAATATAAACGAGTTTGGCACATATTCCTCATTTAAAAGGAAATATAAAACTTATCTAAAGAGAAAACAGTACTTTATTTAATCTTTCTTGCATTTTTTTGCAAAAATGATGCAATTTGTGTCTGTGTGCAAGTTTTTGCTTTTCTTTGAAACAACCATTTTTTCTAGTTTGTTTTTTACTTCAAAAAGCAGATCACTAACCGGTTAGTTTGTAACCCCTTTGAAATTTTCGATAATTTGATCAATTTTCCCGAAAGTCGCTTGTGTTGGAAGTTTAGCTTGCTCGCCATTACAAACACTGAAAAATTCCTCATCAGAGATGGAATTAGAACATGAAAGGGGCAAAAATTCATTTGTAGAACAAATTCATCACCTGATTGTCCAAAGGATTCCCCATCTTAAGGGTGTAGGGAGAATACAAAAGAGATAAGAGATTTAATTCCAGTTATTCCTGGGACTTATATTCGACCATAAACCTGACCTTGAGTTTTTCCGCTCAAAATTACAGCATGAAGTCAGTAAAATTTCCCGAAAAATGAGATGGGAGATCCCACTAGGTGGCCATTTAGAGGGGGTTGGGTGGCCACTGATAGAGGTTGTTTTAACATTAAGTCTGTGAGCCAAAAAATCGGTGCCATGAAAAATTGGCCATTTAGAGGTGTGACCACCACTCAGATAGGTTTCACTGCATATATATTTGTGTGTCTATGTATATATAAAATAACGAAATTTAACAATATACAAGCTGCGTGCCCGTTCCCCGCACGGTAGGGAACGAAACTTTTTCTTACATGTATAGTTCGAACTGATTCCAGAGATTTGGAATCTAAAAATATGCAAAATGATTTGACTCTTGGCGTAAAGTTTCTCATTACTTATTCGTAAAGTTAGTATAAGTACTGACCTGTGACCATTGTTAATATTATGACGCAAAAACTATGCCGGTATCATTCACGATCAGAAAAGAAAAGCGTGACGGTTTGCAGTGAAAATTCCTAATTTTCAAAATGTCTCATTTCTGCATCATACTCTTTTTTAGATTTAAGTTATGCCATTAATACCTTAGATACTACATGATGTGGAGAACCGTTTTATTTTATAATTAAATAGTTGTGTACCCGCTCTTCGCAAGGCAAGAGGAGAACATTTTCCTAAAATGTGATCAAAACTACTGTGACAAAACAGAATCTACAAGAAAAAAGAAAGTTCTGTCACAGTCTTTTCTGTTGAAACTACCGCGGTATATATTAATGCGACATAGAATTACTTAATGTTTTGTTAGTTGTGATGTAATACTGTAGTATTCAACTTACTACTGCCGTGAAAATTTAGTTTAGTTATGTAAAAATTTAGATTTTGTCCATTGCATTGTGACTGTTAGTGTAGAAAATAACCCAATGATCTCAGCTTTGCCTGAAGTGTGTGTTAGAAATGTGGTAAAATAAACACAGAGACATTGCATTAGATCACCAAATCACAAATTTTATTCAACAATAACAGGGGTAAACACCTAGTGGCCTCACGACATCAGCGTTTAGAAATAAAAGTAAGTAAAACACAGTGCAGGGGTATCACAGCGTGCGATAGTTATGCTCAAAAAAACAAAAATATAAGAGTGCTTTAATTTCCCATTATTAGCCCTTGTAAATTAAACGAAAAAAAGAAAAAGAAAATGCTTAATTAAAATTGTCATGACAAAAGTAGCTCGATTGGATCCAAAACTTAAGTTAAAAGGCTCTGCTGCAGCATAAGAGAAATTTATCCTATCAAAAAAAGAAAAGAAAAAATAAATGGGCAAACAAGTCCCCACCTTCTTTTAAGGATGAAAAGTTAATAAAATTTTAACGGATCTTCTCTCGGAGAGGAGATCATGGTGGTTAGGAGTGAGGTGGATCGTCTTCCTGGGTGGGCCGATCCTTGCAGAAATAAAAGGCAACGATCTTACCGGGAATCAGCTGCTGGAGCTTGAAGGACATCGTGCGGCTGGATCATCAGACATCTCGCGATGTGGCTGAGTTGACTCGATCATGGCCGGGCAGGGGTCACTCGCTGATCCAAAAAAAAATGGTGAAGGCGCTAGCTGCGCGTCGTTCTACATCTAGGGGGGTTCGCTCGCTCTCCACAACAAACGATTAACGGGTATTTTGGCATTTGTTAAAATAAAATCTGCAGATCTGGTGATCGAACATTTCATCAGGCCTTCTGGCCTACCGACTTATTCACTACATTCTCAATTTGTTGCAAGTCCAATGGATGAGCCGAGCTAGACCCCTAAAATGCGCGATGAGAAGACACCCGACCAGAATACGACCTTGCCGCACCACCTCTGCTCTCCGAAAATGACGCTTTTCTGCCTCACGCGTGGGGAGCTTCGAAGAGACGCCGACCGCAGGGACCAATCAGAGTGCGCCATCTCAGATGGGAAACTTTGAGAACATTCGATTGACGGGGGAAGGAAGCGAGAAAAGAAGAAAATGGCGGCCAGCAACTACTACACGCGGGAAGGAAACGAACTTGGCCGAGAAGAAACACAGGCAAGAACGGCCATCTTGAAATGGGGAAAAAAAGCTTAATGGATCAAAAGGGCAGTAAAAAAACGTTATTAAATTTCCTAAAATTTTAGCGGGAGATAGCTAATCATCCGAGACAACCCTGGGTAAAATTTGGAATAAAAATTAAATTAGAAGAGAGTAAAACTAATTAAAAACCGGACATGAACAAGAGATATTGCAAGAAATGAGTTAGGCTATTGAAGAGAGAAGGAAACGTAATAGTCAGCAGAAAATTGGCAGAATTTACCTGATACTTAAAATTACCCCTGAGACAGGGCAAACAAGGGCAGAATTAATTTAAAGAAAAGGTAATTATTTAAAAAGTTCCAACAAAAAAAAGGGGTGATTAGTAGTAATTTAAAAGATTAGCTATTGAGTTATAGAAGAAGAGTCATCCAGACCATTATATCTCCTGACAAAAGGTATTTAAATTAAACTTCCAAGTTAATTACAAGTATTAAGAAAATAAATAATTAATGGTTAAAAACAATTAAAATAAAAATTACTGCTTTTGATTTGTAAAAACATTATCCCCCAAAAACAATACAACAATACGGCTGTTGAAAAATGAATAGAAGACTTAGTTTCACGAAATATTTTTTAATGTGGTATATTGTGCTTTGATCAGTATTGCCTTATCATATCTGTACTATCTTTTACTGATACCAATACAATAATACTTTTTGTTGGTTGGTATGGATTGACAGCAGTAAAAATCTGCATGAATAGCAAGTGAATAAAAACTTTTTTTTTTTTTTTTTTTGCAAACTTTAAAAAGGAAAAGTTATTAATTCATGAGAATTTTGTTGTTGTTGTTATTCATTTTTTTTTAATGTATGTTCTGTATGAATTTTTTACCATGTAAACTGATTTCCATGATTCTTTCTTATTGGAAAGGGACTACTTTAGGGGTGGCCCCAATTCTAATTATATTATCATTCTGATAACCAGAACCAAACCATGTTTTTAAACCATTGCCTAAAGAGTTGCCATAGTAGCCAATTGCATAGCCAAGGGAGAGGGGGGTCAGACCCCTCCCAGAATGAGAGAGAAAGACACAGGAAAAGGAGTCTTAAACCTATTTTTTTAAATTGATATACATTAGACTCTCAATTAACCAAAATCAGATTATCCAGATCACGGTTCCAATTTATTATGTTGATGATGCATGAGAAATAGCATAAACCACAATGGTTAAAAAAATTAATGAGGGCAATTTTATCAAATGAAGAAAATGAAATTCCTACAGAAGACAGCACGGTAGTATTGCAGAGAAATATCGCTTAGAAGATTTGATGTAGTGAGACTGTTCTGAAAACTGCAGTGCAGCAATGGATTAGTTACTGTAAATACAGATTTAGAATGCTTAGAAATACCCCGCGGAGAGCACCCTACCCCTCGGCCTATATCGCCCGTGTGTAGCTAATTGGCTGCAATCCTATAACACGCAACAATAGATTAAAACAGTTTGAAATTTATGTTCTAACACTTATTCATGTTTCATCTGGAGAAAATCGCCAAAGATTCTGGAGGGTTAGTCAATTTCTGCACTGTAGGCCAGAACTCAGGACCTTCACACTTCAGTCATCTACTGTGTTCACTGTATTATCCACTTGGCCATAGTGGGGTGAAGTGATGAAGGAAATCGTGTAACTCATTAGAAATTGTATCATGGTGATGCATCAGTGTACATAAGGTGTTCCTTAATTACTTGAAGATGAAAGCCTGCTGAAAAAATGATGCTGAGAAATTTGTGTAGTAAAATTCGTCAAGAGCAAATGAAAAATGAAAACAGATTTCTATCATTTAATTCTTTGTGGGGGATTTATTTTTTTTTTTTTTTTTTTTTTTTTGGGGGGGGGGGGTTAATGTACTAATTGTAAAGCTTAATAACATTGACATTTATATTAATTCTTTTGTATTAATTAAATTATCAATGCCCTATTATATAAAAATTTTACATTTTCTATAATTTTTTAAAACATTTCTCACAAAATTTGAATGAATTTGGATATCCGGGACATTCGCTTATCTGAAATGAGGCATTTCCCAATCATCCTGGTTATTTGAGAGTGTACTGTACGTTTCTCAATTGATGTGATAATTGGTGTAATTGATATTGATATATCAAAGGGAAACCTTTGGACACCCCCCACTCCCCTCCTTAAAAGAAAATCCTGGCTACACCACTGCAGTGGTTGTGGTATGTCAAAAGCCACTAAGTTTGGCCCAAAAAGTAAGCCCCCAAATCTAAACCCAGTTTGGCGATATCTTCTATATTTGACTAGAAATTGCCAAACTCTTAATTGTTACTCAATAAAAATATATTTTTTTAATGTATGCTCAGCAGTAATTTTTCACAAATTCGCTAATATCAATTATTCTTATTTTATTGGAAAAGAGGTATCATAGAGGTGGTCACATATTAATTTGACAAAGTTCTGAATCAATGACAAAATATAGTTCTGATCAATGACAAAATAATGGGGCACTTAATTTCTTCTGAGCACATAAACAATACTCAGCTAAATCTCTTAGGGTATGAGGATATATAAATTACTGTGATGTCATTATGGTCAGGGACATACCCAAGGGGCTGGTCCAAGGGGTCTGCACCCCCTCCCAAAATTTAGAATATTGTTAACAAAATAATAATGATGAAATCTTTTTGTGAAACATTCTGCCTTTTTCATTGTTTGGACCCTCTCCAAAATTGTTGGACCCTCGATTTTTTTTTTTCTGGGTACGGCCCTGGTTATGGTTAAGTTATATGAAATTGGTTTTCTTTTTTTTTCTTTTTTTTTAAATCAAAATCATAAATATTGAATAAATGTTTTTGTTACTTGTGTGTATTGAGTACACAATGAATGGTTTATTTAAATAAAAAAGATATTAAACTACAACTTTCTTTTTCAGATGCCTTTAAATTTTGATGTATTAATTCAAACAAGTGGAGAAGCTGCCCTAGAAAATACTGTAAACCATTCTTTAGTCATACATTGCCAAAGAAGTAAGTTTGTATTGTTTTCCTTCAATTTTATTTATTTACTTTTATTCCCTTTGATGCTAGATAAACTATACTATATACCATTATTTATTGAATACTGTGTCAAACTGTTTTTATAATTATAGAAGTATCCTTCTGGACTTAGAGAGCCAGAGAAACAAAAATTGGTTTTAAATTAATAATTTTACTCTGGGATATAAAATTCCATATCCATTTAACATAGTATTACGAAACATTAGAAGTAAAAGCCCATTGTGAAGGCAGTTACAGCATGCGCTAGAAAAAACATTAGAAGTCAAAGCCCAAGAAAGCCCTAGAAAAAACATTTGACAGAAATATGTCACACTCAATATATTTAATCTTCGCCCACCCAAAATAAATAGCTTCATATTCAATCTTTATTATGTACCCAAATCAAATTTCATACTCTTCTGAAAATGGGAAGAAGTTTTCGCATTTGAATGATCCCAGCAATCTGGGTTTCGCATTTGAATGATTTTATTTTCAATTAACTTCATAAACCCCTTTAATTCTTTGTACAGTGCTTCGACCCTATGTCGAATTAGCAAGGTGACATTAGTGGTGGTAAAGTTCACAAAAAAACCTTTATATCAAAAGTATGGGGAAACCCTTTTATCAAGGAAAGGGAAACCTTTATATCAAAGTTTCAAAGGCATGGATCAAACTACAAAGACTTCCTCTTATGTCTGTCTGTTTAATTATATTTATTTTCAATATACTTCATCTAAACCTATTTAATTTGAAAATGAAATGCAGTAATTCTTTGATATTAGTTTTGGTAATTTCTTGCCATGTATTAGATAGCCACGCTGGGCTCAGTTTTTAAAACTTATTTTTGTGTACCAAATTTAGCAATATTTAATCAAAAATTGCCAAGCTGGGCAATTTATTACC
Source organism: Cheiracanthium punctorium (assembly GCA_038373885.1). NCBI lineage: Eukaryota > Metazoa > Arthropoda > Arachnida > Araneae > Cheiracanthiidae > Cheiracanthium > Cheiracanthium punctorium. The sequence continues at coordinate 900,249 of JAWZYV010014794.1, forward strand.
AGAGTTTGAGCATGGCCCAGTGATTGACCACATACTTTTAATGTATTGAAGGTACCCATAGAACTTAATGCATTGAAAGTCTTTTGGGACCCCGTGAATAAACTACTCAGTCAATTGCAATTAAAAAAAAATATGTAAAACTAGATGTTACACCCACTCTAAATATAAAATTTTAACTTTCTACTTCTAAAAGTTTTAAGTTTGGCATGAAAAATAAGCATGAATCTCCCATAATTTTGCAATATTTTGGCAAAACTTGCCAAGCTTGATGACAGTTGTCATGATTTTGAGCATGGCCCAAATAATGACTATTCATAGACTTAATGCATTGAAGCTACCCATACACCTTAAATTACAGAAATTCTATTGGATGGCACCATAAATAAACTATCCAGTGTGGATTGGAATCAAAAAAGGAGTTGCATAACTAGATGCCATAACAATCCTAAATATAAAATTTAAACATTGTATGGCTAATAGTTTTTCAGATTTGCAAGTTACATACATAGACCCTGGTCATATTAATAATGTGACCACCAGCAGAAACATCATTTTGACTTCCTGAAAATGTACCATTTAAGGAAAATATTCCAATCATGAAAAATAATTGTCTATGAGATTTTGATTTATTCACGTGTTCTGGGGTATTCAGAATTCATTTATGCTATATTTATGATGATGTAAGTAGGTAAATTATTTGTGTGTGTGTGTGTGTGTGTGTGAGTGAACAAGATAGCTCCTAATCTGTATGTTCGATTGTGCTCAAATTTGATATATATGTTACCAGCAAAGTATGAAATCTGGCATTCTATAGAATGCCTAAAACTAGCTGGCAATGTGTGAAATGATTAGTATTTCACACATTTCCTTGGCATTCTATAGAATGCCAAATGAGAAACTGGCAAAGTTTCAAATATATATCTGACAGTATGCAAAATGTAATGAAATATTATTTAAAATGTCACTCAAGCCTTCCATGTTGCATATGTAAGTTAGTTTTAATTTCTTATTTCCTTTATGAAAAATTTGTTTCCCTTAATATGAAAAGCATTGGTTTTGTTTTCTTCAACTTTCATTTTTCATTACGTATTACGAATAAATTTTTATAGCACTCTCATAATTTATCTCAGAATAACATTTATATTTTTGAGGAATGCAAGTATTTTATATGGGAATGGGTTAGTTTCACCGGGCGAAGTGAGAAAAGGGTGAATTGCACCACGGATCAATTTAATCCTCAGGCGACAAGGCCATAGCCAGGGGATCTGGTCCCCCCCTCCCCCGAAATATATAACTGTGTTAACAAAATAATAATGATGAAGTATTTTTGTGAAAACTTCAGCCTTTTTCACTGTTTGGTCGCCTTCCAAAATTTTTGGACCCTCCACAAAATTTTTTTCTGAGTACGGCCCTGACAGGCGAGTTGCACCCACCAAATGGATAAGAGACAATCATAGGGAGCCCTGCAATCTTGCAAAGGGCCAGCGATTTCATGTTTACGAAGAGCTCCCTACCGATATGGCTGGACACAGTGATGTTTTTTGGGATCTCGTAAAGGGTCAGCAGTAGTATATTTTTGAGGGATCCCTTTATCGATGGCTGGACCCAGTTATTTATTTTATTTTTTTTTTGGGGGGGGGGGAGGGTCTCCTAAAGGAACAGCGGTAGCATATTTTTTGAGGGGCCCCTTAAAGTGATGACCAAAGCTAGTGATTATTTTTTGGGTCATGTAAAGGGCCAGCAGTATTTTCGAGAGGCCTATCAGAAATGACACTCCATTAAAAAAAAATTCCTCTCATAATTTTCAAAAAGTTACACTTTTTAAATTTGTATACTACCCAGTACAAAAATATTCATAATTAGTAAACTGTACCTCATACACTAATGAGGTGACATACAAAATTTGAGAATTATATACCTTAAAAAGCGTCAGAGATATGAAAATAAATATAATGCTGACTTGAACCACTTTTCAATGGTTTTTGAAGGGAGAAAATCTCATTGAATAATCGTAATTCAGGGGTCATACAGAAATTATGAAAGAAAATCTTTTTTTCGCACTCTAGCAATAAACGTTTATCTTCAAAATGATGTACAGTCCCCGATCATCTTACATTTAAGATGTCCTTGTGACATATGATGAAAGGCTCACAAATTTGTTACACCACCTGGGATTATTTTACTAATTGGGAATTTTTGTACGAGGGTCGTATACAAATTTAAAAAGTGTAACTTTTTGAAAATTTACAAGAGAAATATTTTCTTAAGAGTCTTATTTCCAATCTTATTTTGAAAGACACAAATTCTTGAACTAGTTTCTAAACAGTGCATTAGATGAGAACTTATTGGGTATTTATACAGTGTCCAGAAAGTCCTTGACACATTTCAAACATTCACAGAAAAGCAACAAATTGTTGTATGAATATGCAGTTCGCACTATAATGCTTCACAGAATCAAGAATTTATTTTCCCTCTTAAAAAATTACTTCCAAAATGTGTTCATAGATGCATCTCCAGTTTTCAACAATGATAATCAATAGGGATTTTTTGTGAGTTTCAAGCAGCATTGACGGTGCGGGAATATTCATTCTAGCTATGGCGACTGCAACTGAGAAATCATATTGTGTAGGTAGGTATTTCGAATAAAAATCCATAATTACTGTTCAGAGAATGTTTCGTAACATGTTTAAGAAAAATCCTCCAAGTCAAAACAGCATTTTGGGCTTGCATGAAAAGCTTTTAGAGACTGGAAGTGCTTTAGACAGGAAAAGAAGTGGTCAGCCATGAAGATCGGATGAGACTGTACAAGACACGGTAATGGATGACTTGAGTGCATGAGATGAACTTGAGTACCGTTTAGATGTGGTTCGAGCAACAAACGGTGCACACATTGAACTTTGGCAATGAAAGGTATTGCTTTCTGCATGATAGAATGATTATACACCTCACATTACATTTGTTTTTCTTACAGTGGTGGTACAGCCCCAAGTATGAACACAATTTGGAAGTAATTTTTTTTATGAGGTCAAAAAAAGTTCTTGAACCTGTGAAGTATTATTTTGCAAGTCGCATATTTATATGACAATTTGTTGCTTTTCTGTGAATTTTTTTAATGTGTCAAGAACTTTTCGGACACCCTGTATTATAGGTCACAATCATATGACTTGTATAGATTTTAATGAGTGTGTAACTGATAATTTGTTTGCAGGGCTGCAAATATGAACTACGGCCTGTGGTCACAAGTCATTAAAAGTGCACTAGTGTCTAAATAGTGCATTTGAATAAGCTCAAATTATGTATGTATATTATAGGTCATCATCAAACAATATGTATAGATTTCTGTGTGTGTGGGATGTATAATTTTCGTACAAGACTATAAAAAAGAAGCCTTATACATTACTATCAAATGTTCGGAAAGTCGAGTGTCCTCGACTTTCATCCATTTTTCACTCCAATTTTTCTTACTTTTCCCTCTTTTCTCAGGTAAAACTTCTATGAACCTATTGCTCTTTTGCAATAATAACTCTTTTTCAATATTTGTCAACAAATTTTTATTAGTATAGCAATACTGTTGCCATGGGTTAGAAAATGCCTAATAGTCACATTAATATGGCCAGGGCAGGGGCGGATCCAGAAATTACTCAAGAAGGGGGTGATTTTGTACCTGAAACAGGGGGCTAGAATACGCAAAATCATTTTATAATTAATTAATATAATCAATTACACCAATTAATGTAATTAATTATTTTATTGATAAAAATCTATATGAGTGATGATTAAAAAAGGACTGGGAGTAGTACGCGCCATACACCCCTTAGAAAAAGGCTACTTAATTTTCATTATGCTTTCATAATATATTAACATACTATAACAGATTTTTGGGCTTCATCCAGGAAGGAGCAATTGCCCCCACCACCCTCCCCTTGGATCCACGCTTGGGCCAGGGACTATACATTCATGCATACATACATGCAGATGTCACAAAGACTAGTCAAAATGGTTTCACGGTAGGTCAAAACGAATAGTGCACGCATACATGTATTCATGCATGCACATACTGAAGTATTAAACAAAAATGCATCAAAGTAAATTTAGAGATTGCCTAAATTGATTTTTCCATCAAAATCTGAATACCTAAATTTTTTGCAATCGTAATACTTCCTTTTACTTCTTACAAGTAAGTAAAAATGGTTTCAAATAATCCCCTATCAGACGGCTCTTTCTCTTCTATGGGTTTTTAAGATATGTGTATATGAAATGCAATCATCTGACAGCAAAATAATTGTTATTTTTACTAGTGAAAATGTGCATTTAATCAATGTCTATTTAAATAAATAGTGGATTTCATATTCTATTTTTAACATTGCTGTTATTGTAGTAACAGAATCTATTGTTGCTACTTATTTTGTAAAATTCTATAATCCAATGAAAACTGAAGTCATTTTTAGAGTTCATAGACTTGGAAAATAAATGTGTAAATCTGAAAAATAGAACATTAACTAACTGGCAATTGATAAAAATGGTCTAATTTTTAATGCTATTCTAACTATCTTTCCTTTTATTTCCTTCGCATGTGTGGCAATATTTCCATCCTCCTCCTAGCCGAGGCAGCAGCATCCAGTGTCAAAAAAATCAGATTTGTTTCTTTTATTCTGATAGAGGATACCTATCCTTAAATATTAATTTATGATCAAAAGCTGCTTTGGTTCCAGAACCAGAGGGTTTTGAATTTAATCTTTGACCTGTCATTAAAGATCACCATGTACATATGATATACATGCACGCAAAATCTGTAATACAGAAAATTTCAATTGCCATTAATAGTTGCAGAGGTATGCCAGTATTCAAGAGTTTTCTCTTTTAATGAGGATCTTAATTTTGGAAGAAATCTCCTATAAAAGGGTGCAAGTAACTAACACGTTCAGCAAGCAAACAAATACTTAAATCAAAGTTTACTTACAGGCAGTTTGATTAGACTTTATTTGCATAACAGAAGTTGTATTCAAGATTTAAAACCAATATAAGTCATGTGTCAATCAAATTGCAATTAAATATTCTATATTAATTTTTGAATTGATTATTTATATAAGAAGAAAGATTACAGAAACATTCCAAAGAAAATCATGCATCAAAAAGAAGCAAAGTCAGAAAAATTGAATTTAGGATATATGAAGAAACTTTTTATAGATGTTTCTATTTTTTGATAACTGTATGATTTTATTTCTGATCTGAAAATTGAGTATTTAAATCTCACTGAAATTAAATATTCTAATATTTAAGATCTGGTTTTATAATTTAAGTTTTGTTTAATGAGTGATCTGAATTTTTTAAATACATTTTTTAAACTTTTTCAAATGCAACTTATAATCTAGTTTATTTCAAATGATTATACTACTTGTTTCAAATGATTATTAATTTTAACCAGACTTACTAAGATTTAATTAATATTCTGAATATAAAGACACACTCCCATCTCTAAAACAGCTTAACCAGATATTTAATAATTTGCATTCATATAAAATCAGCATGTGACATTTTGTATGTGTTTTATTTAGTCATGTTTTATTGTGTTGTCTGATAATGGTTTTATATTAGTAAGGTCAAATGTAGAAACTAACTTGTTTTATTGCCCTAATACAATAGAATATTTCCCATTTTAGGAGATTTTCAGTGTGTTACCTTAAGTCTACCTTTAGATGTCTTAATAGCTTGTGTAGAATCCAGTTCTGCATATTCAATTTATCATCAATTCATAAAAGCAATTCGACAACAATTAGATAAAATGAGTGAGTGTATACTTACATATGCCAAAGTAAGAAATATTTATTTATACTATGTCATTACTATTAGAATAATTATAGACTTTATTACAAGGTTTTTGTTTCCTTTTTCTGCACAGTATAAACTTTTTCATCTAATCCATTGTGTCAACTTGTATGCTTTTGTCTACTGCTTGCACTAGAATTTAAATAAATAAATAACAATAAAAATCTATAAAACTTTCTAAAACTTATTTATTGTGCTTTTAATATAAAAATCTAACAAATGAGAATATAGTAAAACACGGTATAACGAACTTCAGTATAACGAAATTCAC